>JAGFMF010011853.1:3154322-3172162 GCA_019455555.1 Galemys pyrenaicus | reverse complement strand
CGATCCACTCATCTGTTTTTGGGCATTTAGGTTGTTTCCAGGTCTTCCCTATTGTAAAGAGGGCTGCTATAAACATAGGGGTGCAGGTATTCTTTTGAACCAGTGTATTTGTGTCTTTTGGGTATATTCCTAGGTGTGGGATTGCTGGATCCTATGGAAGTTCCATTCTTAGTAGATTGAGGAACCGCGATACTATTTTCCATAGTGGTTGGACCAGCTTGCTTTCCCACCAGCAGTGTAAGAGAGTTCCTTTTTCTCCACATCCTCGCCAACATTTGTTGTTGCTACTTTTTTTGATAGGTGCCATTCTCAGTGGTGTGAGGTGGTATCTCATAGTGGTTTTGATTTGCATTTCCCTGATGACAAGAGAAGTTGAGCATTTTTTCATATGCCTGTTGGCCATTTGCATTTCCTCTTTGGAGAATTGCCTTTTTAGCTCTCTTGCCCATTTTTTGACTGGGTTGTTTTCTTTGTTTCTGTTTAGTCTGGTTAGGTCTTTGTGGATCTCTCATAGGCTTTAATCATTAGCTGTTGAATTGATTATAGCCCTTCAGCAGAATTTAGTCTCCTTGAGACTATGGCTTATATTTTCTACAATATCCTTCTTAGTACTTTATATGTTAACTACTACATAGTTTTTCTCAATAAAATTTTCTAATTGTTTATTGAAAGACAGAGTCTAAAAAAAGGGCAAACATAAATTCAGAGATATGTTTGAAGTAATTTACCCAGTTGTACCACATATTCCTCAGATATATAGTAAAAATAATGTTACTTCACAAGTTTTTTTTTAAAGGATCAAATGAAGTAATATATACAGTATCCATCACAGAGTAGGTCATCAACAAATCTTTTTTAATATTTTGTTTTCCTGTCATAATTTTTAAAAAGTATATTGTGCATTTCCTATTTCTCTTCATAAGCTAAATCCCACATTAAGTTGCATTTTTGCTTACATGTAACTCTCAGTTTATTTTTCCCCATTTAAGATATTAGACCAGTGAGTCTCAACCTTGACTATATATTAGAATCATGTAAGGAGCTTTTGGAAATCCAAATGCTCAGGCTATCCTTGAATCAATTAAATTAGAATTTCCTGGATGTACACATTAGTGTTTTGTTTTCTCTTTATTAACCCCCAAGTGATTCCAGTATAGAACCAAGATTGAGAACCATAATGTTAGACTATAAAGATTTATATATCCCCAACCTATGCTTTCAAAACAAAGACCTTAGTCATAGAGCTCTGAGATAACACTATGATTATGAGAAAAGTGAACCCTGTGAGTATCAAGTTATAGAAAATTCAGTTAGATACGTGACATACAGAAGCTTTTTGCATGAAGTCAGAACCAAGGAATCCTGGTAAGGCTGAGGACATCAAAGCTGGACACAACCAAGGAGCAGACTCAGATAGGAGAATGGAAAGTATAAAAGACATAGTAGAAGCAGGTCCCAGGAGGATATGCCAGGAATTTTGAACTTGCAGCCAATAAACAGGCTTCATGTCTTTAAAAAAAGTGTTCTTATATATCACACAATTTTATATATTACTTCCTGAAGTGTGTATGTCCTAGAAAAAATATCAAGAATGGCAGTGTAGGAAGAAGACAAGCCTAAGGTAATAGTAATCAGACCATGGTTCCAGAACTGCCTCTGGGTCTTTCACATGTGAGCTGCAGCTTCAGTAGCCCCCTATATTACCTCTGTTAGAATATTCTGATGTAACTTATGGAAGAATTGAGGGGACTGTTACATATAGTATAATTTATAAGTGCTAAAAATATGTAAAACGTCTGATATATGATTTGAATTTAAGATCAATGGCTTGATAATGCCATTGCCAGGACAGTGGCGATCAACAATGGCTAGACATAAATGTCATATAGAATGCTTTCAAAAAAGTAAGAAATCCTGGCTCCACACCTATAGGTTCTGATTTAATTGATCTAATGTGGAACTTTAGCATGAATATATTTAAAGTTTCTGATTGTCTATATGGTTCTAAAGTAAACAACTTTAAGAACCACTAGAGGAAAGTACGACTCCTGCTTATCTTGCATAACTTGGGTGCCCTCAAAGTATAAAGTTTGGTTAAATGAATTGAACCTTAATTTCCCTATCTGCTAAATAAGGATAGTATTAATTTCCTGAAAAGGGTTGTTGTAAGAATGCATAGTCCTGGATTTAGCTTTGAGCTTTGCAGGAAGTCCAGAATTTTGAGTTGATCAACCTGAAACCAAACCACAAACAAACTTGGAAGATGTTCATAAATGATCAAGGAATTGGACAGGTATTCACATAGTATGAAACAATGAATCATGTTTTCCAAGGTATCTGTGTTTTTAACCAACACTCCAGGTGATTCTTAGAAAAGTCTAAGAAGCATTGTAGTTAAGATTTATAGTAGGAGGAGATGCATATCTTTCTGTTTCCCAAAGTGTCTTTTTTAAAAAACTGTATCTATCATCAAAGGTATCAAAGAATATGAAAAACCAAATTATAATCAGAAAGTGACTTGGGGAGCATGAAATCAGAGTACATGAAAGACGATAATTTTCCAGGAATTATTCATTCAAACTTTGGCATAGCCTGCTGAGCTCTCCTCGACATACAATAGAGTATATGTCAGTAGTGAGTACAGTTCTCATGTTCAAAGTCAGCATCTTTCTTTCTCCTTTACAGTAGTCTCCTGTAAATTTTTTAAATAATCTTAGTTTGGATAAGGCCAGTACACTTGGTAATGATGAATTTAGCATCTAAATGATTGAGTTGCTGTTTGATTTTAACATGACAAACTTGCTTGTCCCTAAAACCTCTGCAGTCATCAAGTTTATTGCCTGTTCTTTAGGTTAAGATTGTTTTTATATTTGCCTTATAAAAATTTATTAATTTGCTTCTTCTGATGAAACAAAAAGTGGAAGGATGATGAGATTAAGAAATAAAAATAATTTATTTTCTACTTCCAATTCTACCCAAGAAGCAGAATAGGGAGATATCTGGTAGAATAGATGCCAGAATAAGTATACCTATTCTGTAGTTCTTCACTCTTTTGAGGTGGTAACTAGTAGTTTTGTTTTAGAATTTTGCTGTCAGCTTTTACCTCAAGAGTGGGGCTCACTGACCCTCTTTCCTATCTAAAATCAGCCTGTGGAAATTACTTTTGTTAAACTAATGCATTATAGTGATTTTCAGGTAAGAGAGTAAAATTTTGATTTTATTTATCTTTAATGTTTGGATTGTGTCAGGTTTTGGTTGGGTGAAAAAATTAGGGTCAAACTGAAGAGGTTACTTGAGGGTTTCAGAGACAAAGATTAGTTGGGAATGCTAAATTTGAAGTGATGCTGCACTTCCACATAACAACCACGAACAGGCAGATAACCAAAGTCATAGGAAAGAGATGAAGATTAGAGAAGCAGTGTGGTGTAGTGTAAAGAAATCAGGGCTTTCAATTAAGAACATAGGTTCTGAGAAACTATCTCTATGACTGACTGACTCTGTGACTTTGACTAAGGCATTTGTCTTCTCTGGGCCTTATCTTTAATTTAGAAAAGTTCAATTAGATGATCTTTAGTAAAATCTTAGCAAAGTGATTCTAAGTATATACATATTTACTTTCTTAATTTGAACTTTTTGTTTTTCCAGAATTTAATACAAGAACCTACGTTTGTCATATTTGTAATATCACCTTTGCATCTTTAGAAATGTTTCGGTCTCACATGCAAGGAAGTGAGCATCAAATTAAGTAAGTATTTTTTGCCAAAATGCTCCAGTGACACCAAATACTAGGACTTCTTCAAGTGCTCTTGCATATATTTTACAAACTTTCTAGACAATTATTTCCCTATGAGTTGATCCTGGGTATGATTGGTGTTGTTTGTAACATATTGCATGCTAGTATCATTCCCCTGGGCAGTTCTTTAGCTATGGTAGTGTAACTGGCAGAACTGGTTGGCAGCCTACTGACCAGACAGCACTGTCCTCCTTTGGAGAGATGCTAAAGGATCATTTTCAGGCTAACCCTACAAATTCAAACAATTCCTGGAAGGCTGGTTTAGGTCCAGGAATTCAGTGATCCAGTTATCTTTCCAGGGATGTACAGTGGTTAAGAACAAAGGTCTTGCTGTTTGGCAGACCTGCATTGGAATGACAGAATTTCTCTTTCTACCAAGTATGTAACATTGGAGAGTTCTAATATAAGGTGGTTATTAGCTATAATATATACAAGGTATTTTGCTTGGCATGTGGTGGGGTAATGAATGTTTACTCCATTTTGTTCTATCATTTTAAGAAGAATGAACAGAAAATTGGGGACTAGGTAAGTTGCAGGACATAGAGGCATTAAGCTATTTTATATTTTATTTGCTGCACTTAAAACCATAGGATTTCTGGCACATTATTTTCTGTTAGAAAATATTTATACTATTGAGTCTGAATACTTAGTAAAAAAAATTGTCTGGTGCACCAAATTAACCTTCATCTAGACCTTTATTTTTTTAATCTCAGGGTTCCAGAATAAATGTTACATTCATAGATCTCTACAATGAACTAACTATAATCAGTACTTTAACAATGTGGCATTGTAATTAAGCCACCTTCAGGGCATTAAATAATATTGGTCCTTTACCACAATCAGTCAATATGCCTTATAATCAAGTACAACAGCATTATCAGATATGTCTTCTTTATTCCTAGCTCTTTCATTCTAGATGTGAAAAAAATGTAAAAATTATGAGGTACTTGGGAGTTACCTGACTATCCCTGCAGCTTCTTTGTAACATTAAAAAAATTATCATGATTTCCCTTCCTGGTGGAGTTAAAGTCTCAGTGCTATCAAGTTATTGCCAGCCACTGCGGCCTGAGTTCTACCCCCAGCCAGGGAGCTAACCCACACAGCACAGCAGACCTTTCCTGTCTTGCCCACCACTCCCCTCAGCCATGTATTTCAGTAGATCTGCCTGTTTTGCTCCCCACTCTGTCTCTGTTGCATCCTCTCATCCCCCACACCTCTGACCTGTATCCCAGTGCATAAATAAATAAAAATCTTTCTTAAAATCATGATTAATAGCTTTTATTTTGAGGTAGACTTTAAAATGTTTGAGCTTTTTTTTCAGACTAATCTTTTGGAAAACAAAGAGAGTATTCAGAATAATTGAGTAACAAGAACTGTCTACTCTCTTCTTTGCAGAGAATCCGTTGTTATCAATATAGTGAAGAATTCAAAGAAGAAACAAGACTTTTACCAAGATGGATGTGCTGATTACACCAGAGTGCAGAAAGCTAGAGGACCAGACCTTAAGACTTACAGAAAGATGGAGGAAAATTCTTTGGAAACCCGTGGATATAGAGAGGTAGCCAATTGCAGACCCAGACATAGAATGTATGAACAAAGACTTCCATGTGAGACTTTTCAAACATACCCAGGACCATACAATTTTTCACAAAAAGTAGAAAACCATTTACCTCATTACTTACCAGTTTATTCAAAGAATACATATGATTCTTTCCAAGATGAATTGGAAGATTACATCAAAGTGCAGAAAGCCAGAGGACTAGACCCAAAGATTTGTTTCAGAAAAATACAAGAGAATTCTGTGGAAACACATGGAAACAGAGAAGTTGATTCTGGACCCAGACAAAGAATATTTGAGCAAAGATCTTCATTTGAGACTTCCCAGTCTTACCAACGACCATATAATACTTTACCATTGGACAACCAGTTACCTCATTGGTTACCAGCTCATTCAAATAAGCCACATGACCCATTCCAAGATGAACTGGAAGATTATATCAAAGGGCAGAAAGCCAGAGGACTAGATCCAAAGACTTGTTTCAGAAAGATAAACGATAGCTCTGTGGAAATCCATAAATATAGAGAAATGGTTGATTCTAAGCCTAGATATAGAATGTGTGAGCAAAGATTCCAATCATTTGAGACTTTCCAGACATACCCAGGAACATATAATATCTCACAAGCGGTGAAAAACCAGTTACCTCAGTGCTTACCAGCTTATGACAGCAAAGAGAGACTAGATTCTGTGACCTATTGTCAATTCACCAGAGACTATTATCCAGGTAAACCAGTGCCCCTGAGCCTTAGCCAGCAAGAAAATAACTCTGACCCAAGCAGTATCGAATCTGAAGTTTATAAGCACTCGTCATCAGAAAACAATACCAATCACCATCAAGAAGGTCATAAACACAGACATCAGAAAAGAAGAATGTACTTGGAGGATGGCAAAGAAAGGCAAGAGAAGGAGCAGTCCAGGCATAAAAGGAAAGGGAATAATGAGGATACAGATCTACACAAAGACAAGACCATCCGAGAAAGGAAAAAAGAGGAAAATAAATTCAGTGTCAGTTCAGGAAAGCTGAAGCATAAAAAAAAGAAAAAAAGCCATGGTGTAAACTCTGAGAAGGTAGAACGTAAGCACAGGAAAGATAAAAAGAAACCTGTTGAAGAAAAGACCGAAGAAGAAATGCTTTGGGATGAGTCTATTCTTGGATTTTGAATTTTTATTTTGTTTACCTGAGGATAAATGAAAGAAATAGGTTAAGAATATGGATTTAGAGAAACAGTGAAGTAAACAGGAGGTGGATACAGTGAGTGTCAGTTCAGGAAAGCTTAGTCTTTTGTGTACAGACTGAAGTTGAATCAAAAGAAGAAACAAACGAGCCTAATAAACCTATCCTCTGAGAGAGAGCAATGTAAAGGAAAATGTATTGAAGAAAAGACTGAAAAGTCAATACTTTAGGATTAATCTGTTCTAGGAATTTGAACTTTTAGTTTTGTTTCCTTAAAGTGAATTTAAAGAAATCAGTTTAGAAAATGGATTTAGACAAACGTGATCATCTGATGGAGAAGAGGGCAATACTCAATATCAGTTCAGGAGAGCTTATTTTTTTTGTATAAATTGAAACTGAATTGAAGAAAAGAAACAAGACTACATCTAGCCTCTGAGAAAGAATAACATAAGAACACAAGAGAAAAGGAAGCATGTTGAGCAAAGATGGGTCAATGCTTTAGGATTAGTCTGTTTTAGGAATTTGCACTTAGTTTTGATTCCTTAAGGTTGAAACTAAAGAAATCAGTTTAGAAATTTTTGACAAAAATAAGAGCACCCATTGGAGAAAAGGAGAGGGAGATATACCCAGTGTCAGTTCAGGAAAGCTTAGTTTTTTTTGTGGACAAATTGAAATTGAATTGAAAGAAGAAACAAACAAGCCTAACCCTTTGAGAAAGACAACATACTCAAGAACATAAGAGAAAAGGAAACCTGCTGAAGGATGATTGAAACTAGTACTTAGGGATGAGTCTGTTCGAGGTGTCTGAACTTTAATTTTATTTCTTTAAGGTTTAAACTGAAGAAACAAGTTAAAGAGTTGGGTTTCATCAATTTCATGTTACTTGAATTTTCCTAAATAGATAGTTATTTTAATCTCTAACAAAAGCCAAGTGAAGTAAAAGTATTCAGTATGCCTTTTCCTCAAATTACTTTTCTTCATGTTCTTTAAAAAGAAAAATTACATGTTCCTTACATATAATGTGATTTCCCTTAGTGAGGTTGTCTCTGTTTCTAGTCATCACTTTCTGTGATAGTAAATTATTTACCCATGGGAGATAATTTATTTTAAATGAAAAAATTGCTAGGCATTACAGAATCCACTCCTTGTTTGGGTTCATGTTAATGTTGGTGGTTAGTATTTTATTGTTACTGTTGTCATATGCTTGTTTATGTTTCTTGATTTTCTCCAAGAAAAATGTATGAAATAAGTTAAACTTCTCTTTTTGTTGTTGTTAAATCTAAGTTGCAGTGTATTTTTGCATTTTCTAGTTCTAAAAGTGGAAAAAGAAAGTCTATAATAAGCTTAGATTATATATAGTTTTTAAAAGTTCTCAAAAAGTACTGATACAAAACAAAGTCAGTCTATATTCTGGAAATGTTTATATTATATTAAAGTGTTTTACTTTCTACATAATGTTTTATGTAAATGGTGGTTTCCCATCCAAAGGTGGTTTTATGTTGGGAGTGAGATGGGAAATGAAAAATTTTTATCTCTAATTTTATTTCTTCAATGTCTTACTAGAAACTAATTCTCAGACTTGAGCTTACTTTTAAGTTATAAAAATATAACTAAAACAGTTGAAGCTGAAGGATGAATTTGTAAGTGGGAGAGGGCTGTGAAGGTACACTACCTTTAGATAGTTTCATTTTGATTTTTTTTTGCTCTGGTGCTCCCTTTTTTATGATAAACACTTGAACATCACAGTGTTTATCAAAAGAGTAATAGCTGTGAAAAGACAGGGGCAAGAAGAACCAGAGTAGAGCAAATAGATTATCAGTTAACCAAAAAAGGGCAAGTTCATTTTTCTGAACATGCCCCCAAATGGAACTTTTTTGTCAGAGAAAGAACATGACAATATCAATGGACTCTTATTTTTAATTCTAAAAAGGATTTTAGAATTGGTTATTTATTTTGCATGCATTGTGAAAAAATAAGAGATGACTTGTCAACACTGCCAAGAAAGAACCTGAGTAAAAATCGAATGTGGGTTCTGTTCCACAAACAGCTCATAGTCTAATAGAGAAAATGGGCCAATAAATAAAAAATTGGAATATATATTTGATAAGAGCCACAATAGGAGTGATGAAGGATGCTGTGGGTAGCGAGGGTGACCAGCTCACTGGAATGGGAAGTGGGCATTCAGGAAAGGCTTCCCAAAGGCAGTAACATCTAACTAGACCTTTTTTTAAAAATCTCAACTTAAAGGTAGTTCCCTAATATATCCACTTGGAATTCTAATAGGCACTTCGAACTTATAGCCAAATAGTGTACCTACTTTTGCTATAACCATTCATCTCCCAATTTCTGCCATTTCTGCAAAACCACCCAAGGGCTCAAGCCAAAATCATTTTGAGAACCTCTTTACTCCAACATTAGATCACAAACAATTCCCCTTAAACATACCACCAAAATACCTCTCTTAACCTCTAAATGTCCTTATTTTCTCTGCCACTGCTCTATCCTAAAACATCATTATTTCTGATCAAACTGGGCAAATGGGTTTGAGAGCAACTGGAACAGGAAGTTACCATAGGTTCTGAATTACTGGTGAGTGGAAAGAACTTCATGGAAACCTCACGACACCAGAGTACTGTGGTGAACTAAGTCCTATGCAGCCCTATAATTTCCTCCAGAAGAACAAACCCACCTACGAAAACTGCTAGTTTCAAAAATCAAGTTGTACAGGACAGAAACTTTGTGGGTAAAGGGAGGGGATGGGTCCAATGGTGAGGAATGCAGAGAAAGCAAGTCCAGAAAGGACTGTGATAGCAAAATAAACTTGTAAAGGTGAGAGCAGTACCTTAGAAGGCAAGACCTGTAAGATGTGAACACACTGGAAAAATGCAGATAAAAAGTAAGTGAAAACTAACCTAGTATTTCCAAGTAAGCTGAGAGAGCATTTAAGGCTTTGAAACACAACATAAATGAGAAAGAACCCAGAAATAGACAGTAGAAAGGGGAGAAAAATGACAGAACAAAGGAAATAATTATGAAATTCATAAAGATTAAATTAGAGTGTAAGAGACTATGGTAAAGCTAGGGAAGTAATAAAAGGAAATTGATGATTAGCACATTTTTAAAAAATTTTGCAAGAGTGTAGGATAAAAGGCATTTTAATGTAATGGGTGCTATACTGTGCTGTCCAGAATGACCCCAACTCTTGCCACAATTTTTCAAGACTTATTTCCTTTACCTCTAGGACATGAACTGCCTCTCCTGAGCTTATGCCCTCTGCTGAGGGCAGTCAGTATCCAATAATGGGATAATATAAAAAAGCTAGACCTCTTATTTCAGTTTTGTCCAGCTCTGAAAACCTATCCCATTTCCAGCGCTCACCATGCAACCAACTTAAGCCTTTTTTTTCACTGTATCATATTCAAATTCTCTTCTACTCCTCCTTCTTTTGTATGTGCTCTTTTGAACATGCCCCTGTAAGTTACCTACAATCACGTCTCCATTTTCTTCCTCTGTAAAATGGAGATTTAGCAAAACTCATCTCACAAGATGAGAAGATGATGTTTCAATACAGTTTCTGACACACTGACCTTTCTAGTAATTGTTACATAAATTAGAATATCAAGTAGAGAATAATAGGGAGAGCATGAGTAAGTGCTAAATTTCACAGTGATTACTCAGTCAAAAAGCCACTTCTAGTGGTCATAACTTCCAAAGGTAAACCTTTGGAAGTCACCTTCAGTTACTGAATACTGGTGGTGTTGAAAGACTGGATGGTTATAAGAAGTGATGCAAGAGGCTCTGAAACATTAGATTTGGGATTTAATACTGACCGCATTTTTTTGCAAATTTTTTCTAACTTTTCCTTTATAATTTTATACTTTTTTAAAAAATCTTGTTATCAAGCCCCTTACCTTTGTAAGTTCTGTACATTTTTTGAAACGAAGCCTGGTTTAACGAATTGGACCTGGGGAGCGGTGAGGCATGCACAGAGCACCCAGCCCCTCATTTGGAACTGAGGGTAACTAAGCTAGGTGCCCCCCAGCAGAATTGGTAAAACTGTTAGAAGAGGCAGCGGGCACCATCATCCCAGGGCAGGGAGTCCTGGGTTAGGGAACTCACGCAACCTCTGAGTGGGACTACGAGAAACCAAGTTGAGCAGACAGAGGTGAGCTGGAGAGTGTCCCAGGGCCAAGATTCCTGCTTACCTGTGACGCACCCCAAAGAGATTACCCAGGCAAGGGGACTGCCTGAGCACTGAGAGAGTGCAAACCCAACTCCGTTGCCACAAGGCAACAAGCTGCAGAGCAGGTTCCCAGCAAACCTTGGAGAGCAGCACAAGAAAGCAGCATACACAGACTGAGGTGAGTGACGGAGACAGTTTGCCAGCTAAAACTTACACCTAGCCAGTGATTTGGAACTGAGTGGAGAACTCTGTACTTGGTGCACTCAGGCAGCACTGGGAAAGCACTCACCAGGTACCAGCATCACAGAGAAGGGAACTCTGGGTTGGGGACACCATGTAACTGCTCTGTGGATGTATTGTTGAACACCACCTGACTATCAGTTACAGACACCCCAAAAAGAATGCCCCAAATAGATGCTCACCGATACCAGCAACACAGTATCCCAACAAATACAATAAATTAAAAAACAGGTATCAAGGAGAAGAAAAAACAAATAACCAAGTAAGTACACGGGAATGTCACACCACAAAAAGAACCAAATACAAAGCCCAAACAACAATGACATGGAAGAAATGCCCAGTCTAAGAGAAAGTGAATTTGAAATCATCATGATGAAAGAACTGAAAGACCACGAAAAGAGACTGGATGATATGATAAAAATAATAAACTGAAGAATGAAAAGTAAAGAAGAAAGTAGAAGAACTGCAGGAACTTTCCACTGAAAAGTAGTGGAAAGAGAATAGATGAAATGGAAGAAAGAAGCAGTACTCTCCAAGACACATAAATAAAAAGAACCAAAACAGAGAAGTTCAAAGGAAAAAAAATTGAAGAAACACTTTGAGAACTCTCTAACACCATCAAAAAAGGAAATATAAGAGTTATAGGAGTCCCAGAGGGGGCTGAGAAAGATAAGGGAAATGAAAATGTATTTAAGGAGATGATTGAAGAAAATTTTCCAAGCTTAAAAAAAGAGATGAAAATAGAAATACAAGAAGCAAGATGCACTCCAAGTTTCTATGACAGATAGACAGATACAGCAAGATACATACTAATAAAGTTCCCAAGAATCCAAGACAAGGAGAAAAAAATGACACTGCACTCAAAAAAATAAGAGTATACTTTTTTCTCACGTGCATATGGATCATTCTCCAGAACTGATCACCTACTGGGCCACAAGACCAACATCAACAGATACAGTAAGATCAAATTCATTCCAGCTATATTCTCTGATCACAAAGGCATCAAACTAGAAATAAATCATGAAAAGAAAACAACCCACCCACGTCATGGAGATTGAAACACACACTACTAGAAGATCAGTAGATTATAAATGAGATCACAGGAGAAATTAAAAAATATTTTGAACTGAATGACAATGAGGACACCACATTACAAATTGTATGGAACACAACAAAAGCAGTAATAAAAGGGAAGTTTATAGCAATCAAGGCCCACATCAACAAACAAGAAAAAACTCAACCTAATTGCCCATCTCAATGAACTAGAAAAAGAACAACAAAAGAATCCAAAAACCAGTAGAAGAAAGGAAATAATAAAAATTAAAGCAGAAATAAATGAAATAGAAATTTTTAAAAATCCAAAAGATCAATGAAACCAAAAATTGGTTCTTTGAAAAAATAAACAAAGTAGATAAACCTCTAACCACACTAACAAAGAAAAAATGGGAGAAAACACAAATAAATAGGATCACAAATGAAAGAGGAGAAACCACAACAGACTCAGAAGAGAGTAAAAGAATATTCAGGCAATATTATGAACAGTTATATGCTAACAAGCTCAACAACTTAGAAGAGATGGACAAGTTCCTACAACGATATAACCATCCAAAGCAAAACAAAGAAGAAACAACACTTAAACAGGCCAATTACAAGCAGTGAAATTGAATCAGTAATCAAAACACTCCCCAAAAACAAAAGTCCAAGACCACATGGTCTCACAAGTGAGTTCTACCAAACATTCAAAATGAACTAGTACCTATCCTACACAAATTATTTCAGAAAATTGAGGGAGAAGGAATACTACCAAATACGTTCTGTGAAGCCAACATTACACTAATACCAAAACCAAACAAAGACAACACAAAAAAGAAAACTACAGGTCAATCTCTCTAATGGATACTAATGCAAAAATCCTCAATAAAATTCTAGCCAACAGAATCCAACAATGCATCAAAGGGACAATATACCGCAACCAAGTGGGATTTATCCCAAGGGCACAAGGATGGCTCAATATCTGAAAATCAATCAACGTAATCTAACACATTAACAAAAAGAAGGATTAAAAACCATATGATCATATCAATTGATGCAGAGAGGGCATTTAACAAATTCAACATCCATTCATGATGAATGACCCTCGAAATATTTGGAATAGAAGGATCATATTTCAACATGAAAAAAGCTATATACAACAAACCCAGAGCCAATATTATCCTCAATGGTGAAAATTGAAAGTGTTCCCTTTAAGATCAGGAACAAGACAAGGATGCCCACTCTCTCCCCTGCTATTTAATATAATACTGGAAGTCCTAGCCAGAGCAATAAGACAGGAAAAAGACAAGGAATTCAAATAGAGAAAGAAGTAAAACTATCGCTATTTGCAGGTGATGTGATAATATACTTGGAAAACCTTAAAAGCTACACAGAATATACCTAGCCAAAGAAGCAAAAGACCTATATAGAGAAAATTATAAAACATTGTTAAAATAAATAGAAGAAAACATGAAGAAATGGAAAGATATCTCCTGCTCATGGATAGAAAGAATCAACATTATCAAAATGGCCATCCTACCAAAAGCAAGTTACAGATTCAACGCTATTCCAATAAAAATCTCAATGACATTCTTCAAGTAAATAGAACAAATATTGATGAAATTCATATGCAAACGCAAAAACCTTGATTAGCCAAAGCCCTCCTGACTAAAAAGAAGGGGAATTGAGGTATCACACTCCCAGACTTCAAACTTTACTACAAAGCAATAGTAATTAAAACAGCTTGGTACTAAAACAAAGACAGATACATGGACCAATGTATAGAAAGACCAGAAGTAAAACCACACATTTATGGTTACCTGATCTTTGACAAAGGAGCAAAGAATATGCAATGGAATAAGGACAGCTTATTCAATAAATGGCGCTGGCAAAATTGGTCTGCCACATGCAAAAAAATGAAACTAGACTCACACCATGTACAAAAATCAACTCAAAATGAATAAAAGAGCTGAATGTAAAACCTGAAACCATAAAATATATTAGAAGAAAACATAGGTAAAGCACTTTAAGACATCTCAGTAACACCTTTAAAGATGAATTCCCAAAGCAATGAAAGAGAAGATAAACAGCTGGGACTACATCAAATTAAAAAGCTTCTGTATAGCAGAAGAAACACTAACCAAGACAAAGTGACACCCCACTGATTGGGAAAAAATCTTTGCACTCCACAAAGGGCTGATCACAAGGATTTACAAAGAACTCACAAGATTCAAGAAAAATAAAGTGAACAACCCAGTCAAAAAATGGGCAGAAGAACTTAAAAGATACTTCTCCAAAGAGGACATGCAAATGGCCAACAGGCACATGAGAAAATGCTCAACATACCTCATAATCAGGTAAATGCAAATTAAAACCACAATGAGATCCCACCTTACACCAATAAGAATGGCACATATCAAAAAAAACCAACAACAAATGTTGGCGAGGATGCGCAGAAAAAGGAACTCTCCTATATTGCTGGTGGGAATGCAAGTTAATCCAACCACTGTGGAAAGCTGTATGGAGGTTCCTCAGCCTATTGAAAATAGAGCTACCATATGACCCAGCAATCTCACTCCTAGGGATCTACTCAAAGGACATAAAAACACCGACCCAAAAGAATACCTGTACCCCTATGTTTATTGCAGCATTATTTATAATTGGAAAGACCTGGAAACAACTCAAATGCCCCAAAATAGATGACTGGATCAAGAAGATGTGGTACATATACACAATGGAATACTATTCAGCAATCAAAAAAAAAACTAGAGTCATTTGTAGAAACATGGATGGAGCTAGAAAGAATTATGCTCAGTGAAATAAGTCGAAAGGCAAGAGAAAAATATCGGATGGTTTCACTTTTAGGAGGACTATAAAGGAACAAAAAAGGGGGGAGGCTCAAGGAAAAGAACAATAAAAATTTAAAAAAAGACAAAGACAAATCAGGGACACCTTGAGTGTGTGGGGATGGGGGGAGGGATTGGGATGAGGGCAGAAAAAGCACAAAGAACTGAGGTGATGATGCACTGTGAAATGGTGGTGGGAACTACATGGGGACTACAATTGATGTCAAATATATACAAATACATTAATAATAAATTTTTTTAAAAAGAATTGGACCTGGAATTTTAATTTTTGTGGTTTCATCTTTTTGTACTAGGAGAGATTTGGTAGGAAAAATATGACATCAAAGAGGCTGAAGGAAGAAATGTGTCACAAATTCCTTGCATTAACACAGTTTTCAGTCTGTTACTTTGTGGGTAGATAATCTTTTATTATTAATTAATATATTAATCTATCACCCAAGATTTTACACAGTGGATATATAAATTAGTAATTTACACTGCCTTACAGCGATTAAGTTCAAGTTTATAAAATGTTTTCAGGTGTCACTTTCACTATCCCAGATAGTTCACATATGAGCAAAGTAAAGTTTTGAGCAATGTGCCCCAAATCCCACAACTCCCTACTTGCAGATAGCTAATATCTGCATATCCATCTTACTGTGTCTAATTTATCAAACATCTTATCCTCTGAAGAGGAAGGTACCGCTCTGCAAGAGTGAATGTCATCATCTACCAGAGATCTTCCCTCACCCAAAACAACTGTCAACGTGCAAAGTACCTGAACAGATAAGGAGACTGGTCCCTCCATCAAAACTGCACTTCTTTCAAAAGGAATGGGACTTTCAATTTCATCAAAAGGTTCAAATGCAATGGATTAAAGAACATCTTTTTGGCCAACTCTGAAAGCCCATTGCATTTCCAGTGCTCCCCACGCAATTGACTTAAGCCTTTGTTGTGATTGTATCATGTTCATATTCTCTTCTAATCCTGCTTCCTTCACATGTGCTCTTTAAAAAAAAAAAAAAAGAGGTTGATTTATTTATGCATACCAGAGCTGGGGTACAGGCCAGAGGCATGGAAGATAAGAGGATTCAACAGAGACACAGTAGGGAGCAAAACAGGCAGATCAACTGAAATACACTGTTGAGGGGAGCAGTAGGCAAGGCGGGAGAGGCCTGCTGTGCCATGTGGGTCCCCTCCCTGGCTGGGGATTGAACTCACGCCATTGTGCCATAGATACTTCGCAGTGCAGCGCTCAACCCTTGTGCCACCAGGTAGGTCCTGCACGTGTGCTCTTTTGAGTTACCTACAGTCATATCTACATTTTCTTCAAGGGTTATTTATTCACCTACTACCAACCATTATTTTCCCCTTTGGGAAAATAAAAGAGTTCGGGGAAATTTCTATGTGAAGAGAGGGAATAGGAACTAGATTTGAGTACCACTGTTGGACTAGGTGCTTTTATATTAGTTATCTCTCAGATTTTTTGCATTAATTCTGAGAACCAAATGGAAAACAGAGGGAAAGTAAATCTTAGAGCAGTTAAGTCCATTGTCCAAGGTCATAGAGTTGGCAACAGAGTTGGGACCTGAATTCCCACTTTTCCCTCTACTGAAACTGACCTGGAGCCAGGGAGCTCACTATCCCTGGGTAAAGACTGGTCCAGAATAGCTTTTGGGTATAAAGAACCTGGGCAGACCCAGGGCGATCTTACCACTACCCACAGTGGGAACAATGCCTCCATTTCAGGATACTTTTAGGGGCCCACGAAAATGAATTATTCAGTGTTGTCACTCAAAATGGAAGAGTAACAAACTCCCAGGACCTTGTCCACCTACAAAAGCAACTAATAAGCCAGTAAAAACTGTCAGACTCCACTTTCACAGAGCTCTGGAACCTAGTTGGCATCTTCCAACATGGGGTAAGGGGTTTGTGGCATCTCAGTGAGAGCCATAGCGTTTTCAATAGTTGTCTTAACATTCCCATTCTCTACATCAGTAGCCATGAAGATAGCATTTGCAGAAAGCAATTGTGACAGGTAGCTGTACATATCATCTTGACTGGGCCATGGCGCCCAGATAGTTGACTAAATATTATTCTGGATATTTCTATGAAGGTGATTATTTTGGGATGAAATTAACCTTTAAATCACCCTTGAGTGGGTCTTTCAAGGAACTGCCAGGCTAGTTGAAACATACAAGCACTGTTCTATGAGAATAAGGTCTGTACTGTTTCTTGTGGCACTTAGCAACCTGCACCAGTTGAGCTCTAGTAGAACAAAGACTAATCTTCCAGAGCAAGAAGGAGTCCTGCCATCAAACATTTTTTAATTCAAACTGCAACATAGCTCTGAGTCTTTATCTTCAAGCCTGCCAGTCTATTGTGAAGATTTTTGCTTACAAAACCTCCACAATCACAAGACTAAATTTCTTAAAACAAAGGAACACACATCCTGTTAGTTCTGCTTCTCTGGAGAACTCTAACTAATTCAGATTCTGGAACTGAGAAGTCAGGTACTGTTTAACAAATACCTTAAAAATCTAAAAGTGGCTTTGTATCTGGGAGGATGTAGTGGTGAGAAGAATGTTGACGTGCATGTTAGAAAAACTCTAAAGTGCCTTTAAGGTAGAGATATGGACGTTAAAATGATTTCAATAAAAGCTTAAGAAAATAATGAACATATTGAAAACTAGAGGAAAGGCAATCCTTATAAAGTAGCAAAAAACTTAGTGGAATTGTGTTCTAGTGTTTTCTGAAAAGTGAAAATTGTGAGCAATGTGGATTGTTTGCTGGGGAGTTTTTAAATAAAATGTTCAATGGGCCTCCCTGGTGGCGCAGTGGGTTAAGCAACGCACTATGAAGCAGACCGCAGCCACTGCAGCACGAGTTCGATCCCTGCTGCCGGCCGGGGGGCTGGACCCACATGGCACAGCAGACCTCTCCTGCTGTGCCCGCTGCTCCCCTCAGCAGTGTACTTCCATTGATCTGCCTGTTCTGCTCCCCGCTCTGTCTCT
>JAGFMF010011853.1:3123085-3137736 GCA_019455555.1 Galemys pyrenaicus | reverse complement strand
AGAGACAGAGCGGGGAGCAGAACAGGCAGATCAATGGAAGTACACTGCTGAGGGGAGCAGCGGGCACAGCAGGAGAGGTCTGCTGTGCCATGTGGGTCCAGCCCCCCGGCCGGCAGCAGGGATCGAACTCGTGCTGCAGTGGCTGCGGTCTGCTTCATAGTGCGTTGCTTAACCCACTGCGCCACCAGGGAGGCCCATTGAACATTTTATTTAAAAACTCCCCAGCAAACAATCCACATTGCTCACAATTTTCACTTTTCAGAAAACACTAGAACACAATTCCACTAAGTTTTTTGCTACTTTATAAGGATTGCCTTTCCTCTAGTTTTCAATATGTTCATTATTTTCTTAAGCTTTTATTGAAATCATTTTAACGTCCATATCTCTACCTTAAAGGCACTTTAGAGTTTTTCTAACATGCACGTCAACATTCTTCTCACCACTACATCCTCCCAGATACAAAGCCACTTTTAGATTTTTAAGGTATTTGTTAAACAGTACCTGACTTCTCAGTTCCAGAATCTGAATTAGTTAGAGTTCTCCAGAGAAGCAGAACTAACAGGACGTGTGTCTGCTACACCATGTGGGTCCCCTCCCTGGCAGGAGATAACACTTGCCACAGGTGCTTCACAGTGCCACGCTCAGCCTGCTGTGCCACCAGGGAGGGCCCTCTTGTTGGTATTTTAACTGCATGGCATTCTCACAGGTGTGAGGTGGTGTCTCACTGTTAGCTTCTCTCTTATTGGAACATTTCTTATATATATAGCTTGGCCTTCTGGATATCCTTTTTAGTGAGTTGTTCATATATGCTGCCCATTTATCATTTTTTATTATTGAATTGTATAATTTTTTCATATATCGTGGATCTTAACCCATTGTTGGTTATATATTATATGAATATTTTCTTCAGTTCAGTTGGATGGCTTTTTATTTCTGTTATGTAAGAGCTTTTTAACTGAGGATGATTACAGTTGTTTATTTTTTGCTGCTATTCCCTGCCATAAGGGTTGAATCTTCTGAAACATCTTTATCGTTGATATCATGGAACATATCACAAATGTTTTCTTCTGTGAGTTTTGTTGTTGATGGTCTTATATCTAAATCTTTAATCCATTTGGAATTTATTGTTGTGTATGCTGTTAGAGAATGGTACAGCTTCATTCTCTTATGTGTGGCCTTTTAGTTTCCCCAGAACCTTTTTTTAAAGATAATCTACTTTCCACATTATGTAGTTGTAAGTTCCTTTTTACATAAAAAGTACTGATCTGTACATAGATATTTTCTGGGCTTTGATTTGTGTTCAGTAGATTCATGTATCTATTTTGGTGCCAATATCATTTTGCTTTTAATGTTGTTGGTTTCTAGTAAATTTTGAGGTCAGGTAACATTATACTGTTATTTCACATTCTTATAGGATTGGTTTTGCTATTTGAGGCTTTTTGTGGTTCTGTATGAATTTCCATGCTTTTTCAATTGTTTGGAAAAACATTGTTGGCATTTTGATTAGTATTGCATTCAATTTGTATATTGCTCTAAGCAGGATATTCATTTTAATTTTATTGTTTTTTCTCATCCATGAGCATGAGGTGTCCTTCCATCTCTTTACGTCACTCAAAAAGACACAATAGTGTCTTGTATTTCTCATTTTCTAGGTCTCTCGCAACCTTAGGTTAATTCTTAGATATTTGATTTTTGTTGAGACAATTACAAATGGAGTTAATTTCTTGATTTATTTTTCTTCAAGTTTATTGTATATAAAAATGGTATGGTTTGGTAAGATGCTTTTTTGTATATTTATCTATTGTTTGTATTAGCTTTGGGGAGAATAAGGTTTTCTAAAGTAATGTATCATTTACAAAGAGTAATATTTACATTTCTACTTTTCCAACACAGTTTTTTTCTCCCTTTATTTCCTTCTTTTGTTTTTGAACACTGACCAAAACCTCAAATACAGTGTTGAATATTAAAGCATAGAGGTGACAGTGGGCCACCTAGCCATAAATTATTCTAACAAGAAAACTTGTAGTTTCTCACCATCAAAAATTATATATGCTCTTTATTATATTGAGGTAGTTTCCATCTATCCCCGTTGTAAATATCTTTTATCATAAATATGTGCTGAAATTTATCAAATGTTTTCTCTTCATCTATTGACTTTCCAGTTTTTATTTTTAGTTTTATTTTTAACCTATTACATTGATAGATTTGCTTTTGCTAATCCATCCTTGGATCCCTGGGATAAATCCCACTTGGTTACAGTGTATATAATTCTGGTGACATACTGCTGAACTTGATTTTTTTTTTTGGTATTTTGTTAAAGATTTTTTGCATCAATTTTCATCAGGATATATATATATATGTATATATATATGTTTTGTGTTCTTGTGCTCTCTTTAAGTGGTTTATAGATTTAGGTAATATTGACTTCATTAAATATTTGGGGCTGTCCTCTGGTTGTATTTTAAAAAGCATTTTGAACTTGCATGGGTGGAGGTGGCTAATTGAGAATTGATGCATCCAGCCAGAAGTGGAGGCATGGGGCTGAGGTGGGTGAGGGCTGGATAACATTCATCAACACAGCCTGGACAAGAGAACAGGCATATTAAAGTACATGCATTATTGACCTAATGACGTCACACTGAGAAGAAGCAATCCAGGAAACAAAACGGGGGTATGGCCAACTGAAAGTTGGCTGAAGAATGTTATTTCCAGTGGAAATCTACAGGTTTACTGCATATGCCACTAGCAGAAGATGTCAAAGCCGTGCTCTCAGAAATTCGAAAGGCAGTCTGCCTCCTTTTATTAACAAACGGAGACAGACAAATCTAGAGAGAGAAGTTTGAGGTTTGTTCCTATCAGTCCTGTTTTGATCCTGTTGTTGCGGATGGAGAGCAGAAAGAAAAGCCAGCCCCTTCCATATTTTATGACTGCTGTGATGTCTTCGGAGTATAGCCTACAGAATGCATGATGGCTGGTGACACACTGGAAACTAATATGCAAGGAGGCCTCAATGCAGAGTTGGAAACAGCAATCTACATAAATAAAAGTGGAACAGTGCCACTGAAGTCATTGGCTGTGACTCATTATATAATCTCATCTGAGCTACATGTACAGTTACATGTACAGTAACCTGCTGTCTTACAAAGTATAGACCCAAAGAAGGGATCGGAGAAAAAAAAGTGAAGTAGCTATTATAAAGTAAAAATCAAAATCATCAGGCAACTATAGATCAGAGACATTTACTGTAGGAGAGGAGGAGAGAGGAGGATGAGGACAGGGGTGGGAAGAGCACAAGGGACTATGGTGATGGTACGTGGTTGAATTGGTGGTCGGAATTTCCCAGGGAAAGTATACATTGTGCGAATATGAAGGGTGATGTAATAAATATACATTAAACATAAATTTAAAATGTGCATTAAAGAAGTATAGACTACAAAATCAGTGTGTCAATTTAAAGCACATGAAAGGGCATAATTACAAATTTCAGGGTCAAACTACAGGGTTTGAATTTTAAAAAGTTAAGACATTTCATCTACTATGATTCAGTTCTTAGAATAATTTTATGATTTACTAACTAACCATTGACTGGTATATATACCTGAAACTGCATAGTATATTATTATAAGTTACTTTTAGTAGTGTAATCCAGAAGACTGGACAAGGAAATAGTTAATTGGTAACCTGAGTTGATTTTTTCCCCTTAATTATTTCAGTAATATTTTAACATCTCAGATCCATGAAAATACCATGCAGGATAATTTACACATGGGTACACATATACAGGTTTTACATTCTGGCTTAAAAATTGTTTTTGAAGAGATAATTCTAAAGCACATATGTAATAGAGATTTATCAGAGTCATAAATCTGGTTAATATGAAATAAGTACTAAATCACATGCAAATCAAAACATGTCATAGTGAAATTATTTTGCATATTTTCAAAAACCTTACGTACCTTCTTTTTGCCTCCTTCAAATGTATACTTATGAATATAATTATTATGCATGACCTGCTTAGGAAGGGCCCCCATTTTATTATACACATGTGTGTGCATGACAGATAGATTCTTCTGGTTGAAAAAGCTGTTAAACTCAGCATGTGGTGTTCCTTTTTCATGACATTTTCACATCTACCTAAGTTTGATTTATAGGTTACTGTTAGTCTTTCTCTCTTATGGGACTATTTTTAACAGTTTCCTAGATACACCCTGGGGTTGAAGGGGTTAGACTATATTAAAAAGGTAGACAAGGAATTCTTAAATACTTGAAAATGATAGTTGACATCTCACTATTACTCATCTTTCAGACCCTTGTTATGAAAACTTAAGATTAAGAAGAGCTGAAGCCATTTCAGGCTGGGTAAAAAGAAAGCTCACTCTGATATTTCAAAATGAATATTGTTAAGAGTAAGACTTGAGTGAGAGGGATAGTTTAGGAAGCTGTTTCATCAGTTAGACCTGACATTGAGCTTGCATTAAATTGGCAAAGGAAATGAAGATTGCTGATTGTTAGTAGAATCATTTTGGTGACTTACTGGATTTGGGAAGCCTGACTGGTTGCCCCAGGTATTGATGCCTGTGGCTGATAGAGGCATGAGTGAAGTGAAACTCAGATGCCTCTCAGTGTATGACTGGTATCTACTCTCACCCATGGAATCACCCATTAAATCACATCATCTTTCCTCTACAAAGTGTCTTCATTGTTAAAGATTTCAACATAGTTTCTTACTACTCTTCTTCCTCCTCTTCTTTCTCCATATCCTCATTCATCATGTGGTCCTCCCAACTTTGTCACCTGTCAGATAAACCTCTCTGGACAACAAGTGACATTACTTTCTAGGGTTTGTGTGATCAGTCCCTTAAGGCAGGAACTCCTTGTCTACCTTTTTAATATAGTCTAATCCCTTCAACCCCAGTCTGTATCTAGGAAACTATGTTAAAAATAGTCCCATAAGAGAGAAGGACTAACAGTAACCTAGCATTTTGCCTGCCTTATCAGTGTTAGCTTTAGACATGCTATATGGTTAGTGAAATGTAGATGTATCTTCAAACATACATATTTTTCCCCTTTTCAGGATTCAATGATGGTAGCAGTTACCTTCAAGAAACAGATATGGGTCAGAGTTACTTGAGAGGTAGCTGCTACAAGAACGACACTTATTATGAACGTGGTGAATACGGTGCTCAGTCTTCACACTTCCAGGAGGAGAGTGGACATGGGGAGATGAGAGATGATCAGGAGGACCCAGAAGCAAGAGAGTAAGTGGCCAGGCAGCCGACTTTGCACATAGCAGCTCTTGGGACCATGCAACAGCCGCAGTCTTGTGTTCTCGCTCTTCTCTCACCGGAAGACTTAAAGGCAGATTATGACTGACCAATCCCAGCTGTAACGGGTGTCAGAGTGGCCAGGGTGAGTAGAAGATTTTCTTTGTATTCATGTCCACCCTGCTTCTGTCCACTTCTCCCACAGCACTCCTTATGGGAACCGACGGAACAAGAAAAAAGTTAAATTACAAAATGTAGACCGTATCCATATTACTGTGTGGAGAGATAAAAAACCTGTGGAGAGAGAAATGGGGAAGAAAAGACAAGATGGAACCCTGGGAAACTGGTTCAAGATCACAGTGAGTGTCCTGAAAAAACATATGTTAGATGCAGGAGAAAAAGTCCAGGAACAGCTGTGTTGATCTACTCTGGAAACACTAGCTACTCTGCTAGTGTTATATATAAGTATATATATTATTATATATAGTGTTATATTATATATTTGAAATATATTATAAGCTACTCAGCTTATAATCTCTTCCTTATATTCCAAAGTGTTAATATTTTTACTCAGCTCACAGCAAATTCAGAGAAGCAACATAAAGGGAGCAGCTGACTGTAGGGAGAATGGGGAGATTATCTAAAGGCAAAGCTAGAAGCCACTTCCAGGAGATGGAGCAGCTGCACACTGAGCCTCAGTTTACCTCTAGCTGAGTGTGGCTGAATCGGGCCAAGTCAAGTGTCTGAGACTTTCTTTGAAATGCAGGTCTTGTTAGCTATGGGCATGTGGAACTTTGTAAGAGAAGGTGATAAAATTTGATTATTTAGAGGAGAGTTTTGAATGGGGAGAAAGGGATTGGGAAATCCTTATTAGGCACAGAAAAAAGAACTCATGACATTGGGTTCATCTTTACAAGCCCTTTATAAAGGACTCAGCTGCAGGGCAGAATAGAAGCTGTGATGGTTCTGTTCTCCAGCCTTAATTCCCTGATATGTCTCTTCTCTCTCAACGCCTCTCACCCTCAGATTCCTAATGGGATAAAGTATGACAAGACCTCGTTAATGAATTCACTCCAGACCCATTGCAGTGTCCCCTTCACTCCCGTGGATGTAAGATGGGGTGGTGAAAGCAGATGTGTGGGCTCAGGGAAGAGGGGTTGAGATGGGAAGTAGGCTGAGCAAGACATCTCTTCCCTCAAAAATGATTGTTGCACTCCCTTCTGCAGTTCCACTACGTGAAAAACCAAGCTCGGTTCTTTGTCCAGGATGCCAGCGCTGCCTCTGCACTGAGGGAAGTCAGCAATAAGATTTATGATGAGGAAAACCAAATGGTGTGTGTTGAGACATAACCTGTACAAAGTGCTGGGCTAGGAGGACAGGCCAGTGGCCAGTCATCCTTTCAGAATTAGAGATCTTGTTACTTACCTGACTTGTCTTTCCCCCAGATATGCACTTTTGTTATGAAATCTACTGAACCCTTCTCTGTGTGGAATATGTTAGAGCCAGAGGAACTGGAACAGCTAGAGGTAGTGTGGATTCAATGTATGTTGCATGCCACCCACACCCAAACACAGGCCCACCTCTTACATCCCAGCACAGTTTCCCTACCAGCATCACACAGCACTCTCTACCTCTCCCTGCAGGCAACCATAACAAAACGATACGATGACTCCCAGCAAGCTCTTGACCTGCAGAGGCTCCGCTTTGACCCAGGTATGACTGACACCATAATTCTAGGGCAGGTGAGAGCAAGGTGTCTTCCTGGAAGGGATGGCATCATGGGGAAGGGTGTTTAGCAAGCCCTGGACCCCAGTCATTCTTTTGATTTCCTCTTGACCACTTTCTGAAGACTTGTTAGGCCGCGAGATTGAAATAATCCTGAATCGAAGGAGCTGCATGGCTGCCACCCTGAAGATAATTGAAAATAACTTCCCCCAGGTGAGACCTCACGCCCAGTGCTGATGCCATGGCATGAGGTGGAACAGATGCGGGCAGCGTGGGGCAGAGTTGTCTCCCAACCCCACAAAATAGGAACTGGAGCTCTAACTCTTCTTCCCCAAGCTCTTGTTTCTCAATTTGAGCAACAACAAGCTGTACCAGCTGGATGGCCTGAGTGACATCGTGCAGATGGTCCCCACAGTCAAGTGCCTGAAGCTCTCCAGAAACATGGTGAGAACAGCCAGATCAAAGTTTGGTCGGGGGAGGGAATAGTGTCTTCGGAGTGATGACAGGAGGCAGTCACATGACTGGGAAGGAAGCTGGGGATTGGGCACAGTAGCCCAGATGTCTCTTCTAATTCATCTTCTAACTCATCTTCTAATTCCTCTCTCCCCCATATGTCTCAGCTGAAGTCGGCGTGGGAAGTGGGCAAGATGAAAGGGCTAAAGCTTGAAGAACTTTGGCTGAACGGGAACCCCCTATGTGACACCTTCCCAGACAAGTCCAGCTATGTGAAGTCAGTGGGAAGCCCCAACCACCCTTCCCGGGAATGTATGCCCTTGGGAACCTCAACTCCCCCTGACAGTGCTTCTCTCCAGGAGGCGGCAGTTCTTGTCTTCAGGAGAACCACCGGCCCATCTCTCTTCTCTACCTCTGTGTCCCTAACCTGTGCTCAGAGGTCTCCTCTCCTTGCTGCGACCTGCTCACTGTTCCCTAGCCTGGGGCCTGGCCCTGAGCCTGCATCCAGCCTTCTCTGGCGTGGCCCGCCAAGCGTGTGCCCCGGAAGCAGGGCTTCCCCTCCTCACCGGGACCACCAGTCACCATCCTGGAGCTGATGTGGTGCCCTGGACTGAGAGGGGACGTCCAGCCCAGGCCGGGTGCTGAGAGAGGGCTTCCTAGTCTGTGCTGGGCCCGGGCTTCCCTCTCCTATTCTGGGGGAGCCCACCTTGCTAGCTCAAGAGTCCCCCTCCAAACCAGCTTCACATGGGGCCTTTCATCATGCAAGGGACCCAGGTAGACAGGCACAAGTGCCCAGGCCGTCATGAGAGAAGGTGGTGGGGTCAGAGGTGCCACAGACCCTCGTCCCCATGCTGAGCCGGGCCTGTCCCTTCACTCCTTCTGGGGAGGGTGTCCTGCCCCGATGGCTGCTCTGTTGTCTGTGCCCGCCTCAGACTGGGCCACAGGGGTGAAGGAGGGTCAGCTGGCATCCAGAGTGCCTGGGCCCCATGTGGGGTCTCAGGGCCAGCCTGGGCAGGTGAAAGGAGGCACTGTAGCAGGGGTGAGGGGGTGGGGGGGAACATTTCACCCTCTTTCTCCCTCTTCCTGACATCCTTCCCTTTGCCTTCTCTCACCTGTGTTCTGTGCCTGAGACTCTCTATGGCTCTGTCCTCCCTTCACCCCCTTTCAGTCTTCATCTGCCCCCTTTCCTTGCTGCCTGCTGAGTTCTACCTCACTCACCTCCTCCCAGCATCCGGGCCATCCCAGGGGTTGCTCTGGCAGAGGACAGTGCTGCACCCCGAGTGAGAAGCAGGGCCCTGGCTCCCATCCCGTGCCCTCTTCTATGGAACCTTTAGTGGGGACTTGGAAGCAAGAAGGGAGGCAGGGAGGGGGATGGAGTTGGGGCCTGGGCTCCGTTGTTGTGTCTTGTGGGGGTGAAGAGGAAGTTGGGGAGTCTAGCCTTGAGCTACAACTGGGAGAAGAAGGAGGAGAGACAGCAGAAATGGAGCAAGGGCTTCAACTGTCTTGTCACTCCTCTCTGTTTTGTTTTGGACAGCGCCATCCGGGCTTTTTTCCCCACGCTGTTACGCCTGGTAAGTGCCTGTGTTCATCGCAGCCTCTTTCTGACGGTGATGGTCTGCACCCCTGTCCTCATGTCCTTGGGTCTTGCCCAGATGACTTGCTCTCATCGGACCCTTGTCCGTTTTTCGGAGACGTGGACTCCAGAGAAAAACTTGCACGTACTCTCTGGAAAATGTACAACCTACGAGCAAACGCACGCGCACGCACACACACACTCACACCCTGCCTCTCGGTTTACATACCACAGTAGAGACTTCCACGGCCTCGTGATGTGGTTCTGCCCCGGGGGTTTCCCAGATCCTTTCACGCCCGGCCTCTGACTCGCTCTCTCCTGGTCCCACCCTCTCCCTTCCTTATCGGTGGCCACCTCCGGGGTCTCGGCTGCTGACTTCCTTTCCCTTCCCCAGGATGGCAAGGCGGTAACCCCACCGGTTGCTGTTGACAGTGACGTCCCCAGCTTAACAAATCTGGTGAGGAAAAAGGAGCAGGTGGTATTGGGGTATTGCGAGGGACACCCCGTGGGCACCCTAGCCTCGAATGTGTCTTGATTTCAGGAAAGCTATAGAAGATCTGAGATGCTGAGGAATCTAGTCCTGGAATTCCTGCAGCAGTAAGTCCTCCTGAGACCACGGGGAAAGGGGGGGGCTGGAGAGATGGGGTCACTGGGGCTCAGGACTGCTCACTGGGTCTTTGCATCTCATTGGGGTCCAGACCCCAGAGATGCGCTTTGCCCCTTGCCTCCCCACAGATATTTCTGGATCTATGACTACGGGAACCGGCAGGGTCTGCTGGGCGCTTATCACGAACAAGCCTGCTTCTCCCTGACCATGCCCTTCAACCCCAAGGACCCAGCTCCGTGAGTATCACAGCCCAGACCCTCATCCCGCTGCCTGGACTGCCCAGCAGACGCGGGCCAGCTCCCGAGAACCCCCGCGCTGGCCCGATACCACCTTCTGTTCCTCTTTCTCCTAGTAGCTGCATGTGGCAGTACTTCAAGGACAGCAGGAACATAATAAGGCTCAGGGACCCCTGTAAGTGGGTGATGGGGAAGACTGGGAAGGGAAAGGGCACGGATGTGGGCCAGGGGTGTCAGTCATGAGCCCAAGGTGTGGCAGCCCTGACATTTGCTTGAATCACCTCCCCCACAGTCCTGCTGTATCAGCTCCTGAGACATACCAACCTTGACATCGTGAACACCCTGTGCATGCTGCCCCAAACTCAGCATGACCTCAGCTCTGCCCTGGTGGACACATGGTTTCAAACGGTAAGGCTTCCTCCCCACTCGGGCAGGCCCAGAAAGCCACAGGTGGGTCATAGGTTTAGGTTGAGGTGGTGACTGAGCACCTGGGCGTTTGTTTCCCTTTCAGGAAACCACAGTCTGCTTCTCTGTCCATGGGGTGTTCAAGGAAGGTGAGTGGGTATAGTCTTCCCAAGATGCCCCATGGTTCCCTCCTGAGCTGAGCTCTCTCAGTATTCTCTCAGCTTCCCTGATCCCTTTTTCTGTCCCCCACTCCCTGTGTTCTTCAGTTCCCACTCCGCCCCCAATCCATTCTGGCCTGACATGGCCCCTGCCTCTGCCCCACCCCCAAGCCCCTGGGTGAGTTAGGGAGGGACATGGGCTGCAGGGTCCATGGCTCTCACCCCACACTCTTCCTCTCGGGACTTGGACCCCTGTTGAGCCTCTCAGTGTCCTCATTTTCTAAATGGGGCAGCTGACACCCCAGCCTTGGTCAGCTGGGAGACAAACGCTTGAACACGTGGACTGGTTGTTCCAGGACCCGGGGCAAAGTCGGGTCCGTGCCCCTGGGAGCAGATGGCTCCTGTCGTTGCCCTGCCCGTTCCTGACACCCTGACTCCCAGAGGACAGTTGTCCCCTATTCAGCCTGGGTCATGAGGGAGACCCTGACCGGGGACTGCCATTGAGTGTAAACATGTGACACCAAGGGGGTGTTGTTATTTATTTTTTTGTCATTTGTAGTTGGAGGATGTTTTCCAGGCTCTGTTCGTGCGTTCACCAGGACCTTCATCGCTGTCCCTGGCAGCAATTCCAGGTGAGCCCTGTGTTGGGTGTGGAAGACCCAGGGCGGCCTGGGCCAGCAGTGGGGGATGTGGCCGTGTGCCCCCCGGGTTTCCTCAGCATTGTGCACATCTGCTGGTAGATGGTGGACAGTCTGGCCTCGTGATTAGGAACCCCTGGAGTCAGCTCTGGGGTTCCCTGCCTGGCCCCGGCCCTCACTGGCTGTGTGACCTTGGTCTAATCACATGGCCTGCGTGTGGCACGGTGTCTCCTCTGCAGATGGGCTTAGAGTGGCTTCTCTGGTGCTTTACACAGTAAATGCTTCGGTTTCACCTTGTACATGAGGTGAAGCTGGAGGCCATCTCTGCGAGGTTGGCTCTGTGGGAGGTGCAGGTACCCCCAAGGGTGCTGGGAGGCAATAGAGGGAACTTTTTGTTCATAAATGGTGTTATTTATTGGGTTTTGGTGTTGTTTTCTATACAGTTGTCTTATGACCCATTTTTTTCTCCAGTTTGTGCATCACGAATGATGAGCTCTTTGTAAGAGATACTGTCCTCAATGATACCCAGAATATGTTCTCCACTCCAGTGTACACAGCCGCCCCTGGCTCTGTGCCCATCACCTCCCAAGTACAAGGCGAAATGACACATACTTTCTCGACCCCATCTGGAATGAACTTCTATTGGTCTCAGAAGTGAGTCCTGGTGAGAGTAGAAGAAGTCCTAGGTGTAGTAGAAGAGAGAATCATGGGGAATTGCATATATTTTATTTATCTATTAACTTTTTAATTGTCTTACATCATCGTTCATTTTTGTACAATATTTGATTTCTCCCTTCAGGTGTTGTCCACATATTTCTCCCACCACCACATCATCTATGAGCCATCACTATAGTCCCATATGCTCTTCCCCCTCCCCGTTTTGCTCCTTCTTCCTCTGCCTCCCCTGCTGTGTGCTTCAGATCTATGGTTTGCCTGAAGTTTTATCTTTTTCCTTACCTTTTGTTCAGTTTTCTTATGTATATAATATTTCAAATGTAGTCATCATCATTTTATCTAAAAGTCATGTGAAATTCCCCAGTTATATACTTAGATCTCTAAATGTAATGCAAATTGCAGTTACAATTTTATAGTTAGTTTCAAATCATCTTCTGTTTATTCATTAGCTCTCAGTGAATATTAAGCCTTGCTCCTTTAGAGTCTCTGTATGAGGGTTGAACGCCAGAAGGCCCTGGGCTACTGTTGCTGGGCATGCCTCTTCACTGATGTAGCGCTGCACCCAGTGCCACCTTCTCACGCTGGTACTGCATCTTGCCACACTCGAGCCAAGCGTCTGCAGCATAGATTCAGTGGTGACGTTGTGTGCTCCAGGGTTTCCCCGTGCGCCCCACCCACCACACCTGCTCTCAGCAGTGGCAGGTCTCTTCCACAGCAGACACGTTCCTCACTCATTGCAGGTGCAGGCTGAGTATTCAGAGATGAAAGGGGGTGGGTTCGAGACTTCCAGGAAGGCTCTGTGGGCTGAAGGCAGGTGGCCTGTTGATATTCAGGCATCCAGGCTCTGCTGACATCACAATTCTCTCTCTTTACTTTCTCCAGTCCAGGGGCAACATACTAAAGGAGACCAGCATGCAGTGACCTGGGATCTTGAAAATAGAGCCCTGCAAAGGAGTCCTTGAATATTCTCTTGTTCTACCTTATCATGTTTGTTATATTTTACTTCCATCCTGAAGCAAATTCCAGGACTAGGATCCTTCTTGGCTTACCAGGATGCCAAAATTTACTTTGTAGACTGTCAGTTCTGTAATTTTTCACTTATGATTGTTGTTTACTTTCATTTTCAATATACTGCAATAAAAGTTAAGAGAATTTGCTCTCCTTCTTGCAAACTATATTCCTGTCCATAATGTTTTTAGCGCCACTGCAAATGGTGTGCTAGGAGAAATTTGTGCACCTGAGTCCTAGACTACTGGGCCATTGAGTTAAAGACCACAAATGCTGTGGTGCCCTGACTTCTTTGTGCCCATCTACTGCCCCACAGATAGAGGAATCTCCGTAGTAAGGAAGTGATCCACTATGATCACTGTGAGAAGGTCGAGGTGCTATTAGAAGGGGAAATAACCTGACTTCCAAGTAGTTTTGAGTATTTTGAGTGCTTATTGGTACTCTTCTACGGGTCTTTGACAGAAATAGTGTGAGAAAGACAGCCAGCCATATCAGGGAATAGTGACCAGATGTGAAGGTCTAGACAGTTCCACCAGTAATCCATTAAGATCATCACACTTTGTTGAAGGATATTGATGGAGAAGAGATGCACTAATGAAAATCTGAGTATAATTAAGAAAATGAGAACTGTGTGGGTAAACAAAAACTACTTCACTTGAGACCCCAGTTCAAAGCACTTATCAAAATGACCATAAATCCAACCCAACTAAGCTCTACTATTTTGGAAATATAATGTCTTCTCCAGACAATAAAGGCAGATGTTTCTGTTCAACTGGTACCTCTCTATTCAATCAGTTAACTGTAGCTAACAGCTGTCCCCCACGCAGTAGGATTTCTGGAAGAAACTCAAAGGCATCCAATGTGGTAGGCATACATCTTTTTTCTCAGTGGATTGGCACAGCTTCCTCTTCACTAATATATTTTAGATTTTACTCTTTCAGGATAATTTGACTGAAAGTTTATTGATTATTCCTACTTGCTGACTTTCCAGTTTTGCCATTCATAAACATACAGTGTAGATTTCATAAAAATATTAGAGATTAAAACAAAGAACATGGCTTATCTTTAAAAGCTTTGGAGTTTTAGAAATAAGTCAGTACTATATAAAAATACTCAAAGAATAAATTCTTAAGTGATTTCCACCATGAAGCATGCATATAAAAATTTGAGTTAAGGTAAACGAATGATTGGATCAAGAAGGTGTGGTACATATACACGATGGAATACTATTCAGCAATCAAGAAAGATAAACAAGTCATTCATAGAAACATGGATGGAGCTAGAAGGGATTGTGCTTAGTGAAATAAGTCAGAAGACAAAAGAAAAATACCATATGGTTTCACCCTTAGGAGGATTATAAGGGAATCAAACGACCAAGGAAAAGAATAATAACAATAATAAGAATAAAACAAAAAAAGGACAAGGAAAAATCAGGGACACTGTGGGGAGGGGGGAATGGGTTGAGGGAAGAAAGCACAAGGGACTGAGGTGATGGTGCACTGGTGAAATGGTGGTGGGAAATCCATGGGGACCACAATTGATGTCAAATATATATAAATTAAGAAAAAAAATTTAAGGTAAACAGATGAAAAAGTAAAATAGGTCAATTGCAGGACAGGCACTGCATGATCACACTTACAGCTAATAGTCAATTCGTTGAAATAAAGAACTGGGGAATTAACAGGAGTGAGGCAGAGAGACAAACGACATGTATAAAATCCAGTTGTGCAAGGTAAGTTCTAGACGTAACAGTACTCTAGTATATACCTAAAAATCTGTGAAGGTAGACCTCATATTAAGTCTTCTTATCAAGGGCCTCCCCTGGTGGCGCAGTGGGTTAAGCAACGCACTACGAAGCAAATCGCAGCCACTGAAGCACGAGTTCGATCCCTGCTGCCGGCCAGGGGGG
>JAGFMF010011853.1:3075115-3091432 GCA_019455555.1 Galemys pyrenaicus | reverse complement strand
CCTGGCTGGCAGCAGGGATCGAACTCGAACTCGTGCTGTAGTGGCTGCGGTTTGCTTCATAGTGCGTTGCTTAACCCTCTGCGCCACCAGGGAGGCCCCTCACATATATTTCTTACCCTTCCCTATGTGTCTATGTTAGGAGAATGCCACTGCTGTAAAGCCAACAGCTCTGACTGTTAAAATGCCCACTACAACACAGAAAAGTATAACAAATTCTGTGTGTTCCGTACATCCTGCCAAATAACATTCAAACACAATGACTTCTTCATATGCTTCACAAAAACATTGCAGAGTCAAACTACTTAACCTGTACATGCAGCATTCAGGCACATGTCCATCCACAGGCTAAATTCCTACACTGTATATTTGAGAGGGCTGACAGACCCCTATGGATATAACTAGTTTTTCATTCTATAAATCTCCTGGTAATCATCTCAAGAGAATGAAATATAATATAACTACAGTTGTGATAACAAAAACTCTGACTCTTTTGAAAGCATGTTAATAACTAGAATTCCAAGGATTAGCTTTTGTTTATTTTTTAAGATTTATTTATGCATACAAGAACTGGGGTACAGGCCAGGGTGAGAGTATCCTCCAGAGACAGAGTGGAAAGCATAACAGACAGATAGACTGAAACACACTGCTGAGGGGAGCAGCAGGCAAGGCACAAGAGGTCTGCTGCGCCATGTGGGTGACTGCCCCAGCCCGTGGCAGGGATCAAATTCGTGCTGCAGCGACTGTGGTTTGCTTCATATAGTGTGTTGCTTAACCCATTGCGCCACCATGGAGGCCCCTCCAAGGATTGTCTTTTGAAAAAAGAAGTCCTCCTCGATCACCCTCAATATTTGTAAGTCTCCACTGAGTACAGTTGGGCTAGATGTTATTATGCTGTGTCTCAGAATGTGGATCTGACTACCTGTAGGTGATTACTGAACTACACTAGGGATAAACATCAGAACTTGATGCCCGGTTCCACCCACTTTACTGTATGTAGCTACTTAAATCCAACTTGGAGACTGTGTTTCATCATAGTCTGTACTGCATTATGTGGTTTCATTTTTGTACCTGCATTTACATTTGTTTGACAAATATTATCTAAAGTGCAACAACATGCAGAAATATGGCATCCAAAATGCCATGACCTCTTTCAATAGTTTTAGATACACAAACACATGATCTTTCCTCCCTAAGTACATTCAAATTTAACAATGTTTGTTAAATTTTTCTGTTAATTTTTTTTCAGTCTATTTATGTAGCCATGTCATATTACAGGGGAAAAGCAAAATACTACTGTTTGCATGGCATTGGCTTTGCCTAGGCCAGACAGTATGAAAGATCAAATCAAATTTATTTTGGATATGCAAACAAAGCTTTGGTTTGCTCCTCAATGAGCAAAAGAGGTGATTAAAAATTCTGTAGTGTAAAAAAACTGCATTGCTTGCTGACCTTACCCTTTCTCTTCCTTCCTAAAAAGGCACAAGTATAAATATAATAATATTTAATTCAGACTCCACTCATTTTTATTTTTTGAAGTTAGGTCAAGAGTCAGGTGTGATATGTAAACTTCACAACATTTCTTTATTTTGTAATTAATTAAAAGGACATATTTTCAACACAGATCTAGCCTTCTACCATCTTTTACTTACAATAAAATTTCTTGTATTAATAAATTTATATTTACACATTAAAATGAACCTGTGAATCTTAATTACATTTAGGTTTGTAGCTTCAATGTTAATTGCTTCTGTTACCAAAAAGTACTTGAAAAGATAGCAGTGGAATTTCAGAGAGGTCTTCCATTATCTTAACTTTTCTATCACAGAGGACAACTTTTACAGTTAGTCTCAAGTGTACCACTGAATTAATATTAATGCCCTTTGGAGTACCTCCTGGGTGACCAGAATACAGTTTGAAACCATAACGCATGGCAGTAAGACCTGGCTCACCATCTACAGGCTCTGTAGCCTCTTAGGCAAGTGGCTTAAAACTTCTGTGCTTCAACTTTCCATTTCTATAAAAGGAATAAATAATGTCTACTCCATAAAGTTGTTGCTACTACATGAGTTGATATTTTAAAGTACTTAACACATCGCAATCATTAAACACACATTTGTTTGTGGGTTTGTTTCAATTTGACTTAGCCTAATTAAATTAAATCAAAGAATGATATCCTCTAGGTATCCACTAAAAAGTAATCCCTAATATGGCATTGATTAAGGCTATAGGGAGAACCTACCTAACTGGTGCATATTAATTTATAAACATTAAATTTCATGTGTTATATAAAAAAGTAAGACCCATAAAATTAATACACAAAGAAGTGATGGGGCCGGTAATCCTGACGCATTTGTGAAGAACAAGTTGAATCACAAAAACCACGATCTCGGCAGAGCACAGGAAGACGAGCATTCTCACATCTCCAATTCTCTACAGAGAAAGGTGTCATGAAACAGCAGATCGGGGCAATATGACTGAAATTGCAGCCTACTGTCTACAGTGACCAAGCTGTGAGCGTGGAGGTAGGGATCCTTAGGGGGTCCGGACACTTCGGTCTATGATACACGCTCAGACCTACCTCTGGTCAGGTCAGCATCTGGGATCCTAAAGCTTGAGCTCACATTGTCTCGCCTAACCTGTGGCGGCTACGCGCATGTGGTAGATCCGGGTCTTTAGCACACTAGACTAACATGGAGCCCTAACGCTGGCACTTGGTGGGCAGCTTCTTCTGGTCAAGTGGCCCTTCTGAGCTCATGGCTCATGAAAATTTGACTCTCACACAAGTGACCGTGAGTGTCACATGGAGGCTCTGTTCACACATCCCTCTGTGGCCATTGGTTAGACTGAGCCATCTTCAAGCCATGAAGATGAAAAACTACGGAAGGGCACTAGCTGATTCAGCCCACGAGGTGATGACGCATAGTAGGAAGAGCCTTTTCAGTCACGTGAGCACTGGAATCACCCAATCATCAGCAGTCATGCAAATCATCTGGTCACATGACATGATGTCTTAGGTTGCTAAGTGCTGGGCCTTTGTTTCACGTGGCACATTTCTTTTATTACGTGGTCTATAACTCCTGAACTCTGTGGCCACTTGGATCTTGCCAGCATGTGTTCACAGCCACGGAAGGACCTATAGGTCAGGTAGGGCCCCACAGTTGTGGGTTCCTTGGACCTTACTTTTATACGATGACCCCTCCCCCCCTCATAGTTGTGTAGAAGGATCCGCACTTAAAGTGTGTGGACAGCTCCTTGATTGTGACTCAACTTAAGGAGGAAACAGAAAGTTCAGACCTTGAGAATGTGTCTGTGCCTGGCTCAGGTGGAGCTTTGATGAGATTTAGTGTCTGATTCCAAACTTTCTGTCAGCTTTTACTTTAGGCGGCACCATGTGGTACTTGGCTAGAGGGAGCCAGAGGGTGTTATGAGTTTATTGGCGAATTGGTGCTAGACTGGGCAGCAAAAGTTGTGGGCCTCTCTGCCGTGAGTTGGATGATAGCCGCTTCCCCGCCCCCATGTCCACGCGGTGCCCTTGCCTTATCACCTGCACTATGCAGTGTGCGTCACGGTGACCTCCGTTCACATTGTTAATAGAATGCTGTGGCCTTCCTAGATGCCATTTTATAGTGATTCCAAATCTGATGTTCATTTCCATCAGCCTACTGATATGGTTCTTTTAGGTGTGGATATAGAATTTTGAAATATGATTTGATTGTTATATAAAAAACTGTGATGTGAAGTTCCTGAATGTATTTCTTATATATACTTACAGGATACTTTACAGTGTTTTAGGGGAGGGATACCTTCATTTGTGCTGGAGACCACTAAATGGTTTAATCTAGCCAGCAAGGCATTATATCTTTCAGTTTTTTTAAAAGACTTATTTATGCATACAAGAACTGTGTGGAGGGAGTGAGAGGATTTACCAGAGACAGAGTGGGGAAGAGGACAGGCAGCACCACTGAGGGGAGCAGTGGGCAAGGCAGGAGAAGTCTGCTGCATCATGTGGTTCACCTCCCTGGCCAGGGATGGAACTCCTGCTGCAGGGGCCTGCTGCAGAGATGGCGTCATAGTGTTGCAGCTTAACCCCTTGCACCACCAAGGAGGCCCTACCCTTGAGGTTTTGATTCTGTGATCTAAATATTGCTATTTACATGCCTTGAAAACAGGATTCTTTTCACTTGTGTGGATAAAATTAATGAATTTAGTTCAGAAAGCATATAATGTAAATTGTAAATGATACATATTCTCTTTTTTAAAGTATTTATTTATGCATACAAGAACTGGGATACAGCCCAGAAGTGTGGGGGTGAGAGGAGACCCCAGAAAGAGATTGGGGAGCAGAGCAAGCAGATCTACTGAAATACGCTGCTGAGGGGAGCAGCCGGCCAGACAGAAGAGGTCTGCTGCACCATGTCAGTTAACTTCCTAGCCAGGGATCAAACTCTTGCTGCAGTGGCTACCAATAGCTTTATAGAGCTGTGCCTTAACTTTGCACCACCACAGAGGATCGATACATAGTCTTAATATATTCCTCAAGGTGATGTTGAGTGAATACAATTGATCCAATAAAGGCTTGTGTTATATTTATGGGAGATTTAAATATATTTTGCTTTTTGTTTAATATTATCCCTTGGTATTTTTATATTATAGCCAATTTATTCGACTCCTGTTTCAACCCAACAAGGGTTGTTTGTAGAAAGCACCATGTCTGAGGATGAACAGCAAAACTGTGTTCTACCATTCATGTGTGGAGATGAAGGTAAGAGGATTTAAAATTGCAGTATATTTTTAGATAATATACCAATACTAAACATAATTCTCAGATACAGGGATGTTGTCTGACCTTTCAGACTACTTGTAACAGGACACAGTGGACTGGGTGACTGAAAATGAACGGAAACGTACCCCTCCCTGGTCTGGGGGATGGGATCTCCTGAATCAAGACAGGGACAAGTTCAGAGTCTGGTGAAGGCCTGCTTCCTGGTTGCTTGGTGACGGTCTACTTGCCTTTTCCTCACATGCAGGAAAGGGCAAGGGAGATGTCTGGAGTCACTTTTGTAATGGCACTACTCCATTCTGAAAGCAGTTTCCTTCAATTTCTCCCCAAAGACCAACAAATACCAGCATGTTACCGATTAGGTGTGAATGCAAACATTTTGTTTATAGCAAGTAGTTTCCTTAGCATATATGAGAATGCAACATTTTCTGTAGACCATCTGTAGGTACTGTTGTTCTGCAGAAAACTTTCTTGTTAAACCTGGTCCAAAACACATTGCTTCTTCTATATTATTTGACCTTTATTAAGGACAGTGGAGCGTATGTTTAGTCATAACTAGAAAGGATTCTCATTAGCAATCCATCTATTGCTTTTAACTTATTTTATATTATTTTATTAATTACTTTCTCTGTTGTTTTACATCTTTCCATGTTTTCATTTTTAGCATACACCCCCAAACTTATATTTAGTATTGACATTCCTTTAATTCATCGCTGTGCTTCATTTCCCTTTTTAAAAAACATTTATTTTTATTTGTTTTTGCATACAAGAGCTGGGTTGTATGCCAGAGGTGTGGGGGGGCAGTGAGATGATTCAGCCAGGATAGAGTGGGGAGCAGAATAGGCAAATCTACTGAAGTACGCTGCTGAGGGGAGCAGTGGGCAAGACATGAGAGGTCTGCTTCTCCAGGTGGGTTAGTTCCCTGGTGAGGGATCGAACTCATGTTGGATTGTCTGGCCATAGCCTGATAGTGCTGAGACTTAACACTTTGTGCAACCATGGAGGCCCGCATTTCCCTTTTTCATCTGATTTTCCAACAATGGAATTTAGTAGGCATAATGAAATTGACTGAAGTCCCCAGAAGTAGAGAACCACGGGGTTTTTCATGTAAATAAATGTATATTTGGATATCCACATTATAAATTGAAACCTGATGGTAGGTGAAAGTGCTCTTAGAAAAATATGCCTTTCCACAATGTTTAGGGAAAAGGTAATACAAACTACAACAAAAAATAATGAAATTTAATAGCGAATCTGAAAGAGTTGAAAGAAACAGATTCAGTGCTTCCCAAAGATAAGATAACAAGGAAACCTCAGGTAAGATGGGGAAAGACAATTGAGAAGCACAGATAAAGCACTTTTGAATGGAAAAGTTGCCTGTGTGCACTCAGAATAAAACACAAAAGATAGGATAGTATTAAGAAAAAATATGCTGAACATTTGAGAATTGAAATAGAATGAATAAATTGTAGTAAACATAATACTTATATTGAGGAAATGGAAAATTCTTGTCCGAGAATACACAATAAGGACAAATTAATGGTAAGTCTTACTTGGTTCTAGGAATAAAAAGTAGAAGTAAAATAAAAGTAAATGAAATCCAGTTAATAAAACATGACAGAATTGTATTTCTCCCAAGTTTTTGTATATCCTGTTTGTTATATATCTTGAATTGTTCGTTATGAACACTATGAATATGAATGTTTAACCACATTCAGTAGTATGCCTTTTTAAATCTTTTTTTAAAGTTTTTCTACTATATAATTTTTTTCACTTGAATTAATTCCTATTTTTTTCACTTGCTTTAAAACTTAAGTTTCCGGAAACATTTCTGTTGATTTCATAAAAGGAAACACTGCTGTTTTTTCTATGTATTTTATTGTTGCTGGTCTTAGATCTAAACTTTAACCCATTTGGAATTTATTGTTGTGTATGAAGTTAGAGAATGGTACAGCTTCATTCTCTTTGTGTGGCCTTTCAGTTTTCCCCACACCATTTATTCAAGAGACTGTCCTTTCTGTACTGTGTGGAATTGGCAGCTTTGTCACAGAGCGGGAACTGATATATACCTGGATTCATTTCTGGTCTTTTGATTCTGTTTCACTAATCCATGAATCTATTTTGGTGCCAATATCATATTGTTTTTACTATTTTTTCATTGTGTGCTTTGAAATCAATTAACATTATACCTCCATTATTTTTTCCTCCTTGGAATTACTTTTGCTGCCTGAGGCTGGTTGTGGTTCTATATAAATATACATATTACATTTTTTTTCAGTTTCTTTGAAAAAATATAGTTGGTATTTTGAACAGAATTGCATTCAATTTATATTTTTCTTTAGACGGGATATTTGTTTTGATTTTTTTGATTCTTCTCATCCATTTGTAAGCAATGTCTTTCTTCCGCGTTGTGTCAATTTCTAAGTCTTTCAATAACATCTTGTGTTTTCATTGTATTGGTCCTTGACCTCCTTAATTTGCTTTATAGGTATCTTACTCTTTTTTGAGGCAGTCATAAATAGGCTCATTTTCTTCATTTCTTTTTTTTTTCCCCTCAATTGTCGTTTGTCTATAAATTGGATTTCTGTTGTGTAATGACTTAGGAATCTGCCTGTTTGTTATTCATCTATAGGTGCTAGTAAGATTTTAGTCATGGTAAGATTTTCTAAATATAAAGCCATGTCATCTGCAAAGAGAAATATTTGTATTCTACTTTTCTGATGCAGATTTCCTGCTTTTGTCTGATGAATGAGGCCAGAGCCTCCAATGAGAGTCAGACCATAGTGGGGACGGTAGGCATCCTAGACTTGCTCTTGTTCTTAAAGGGAAAAAAATTTCAGTGTTTCACCATTAAGTATGATTGTGGCTATTTGATTATAATGCATTACCTTTATTTTACTGAGTTAGTGTACTCACTTTAGTTGCTCATCGTGTTTGGAAAGCCTACAGAGATTGCCTCCAAGGTATCGATAGCTGTGGCTACTGGCGAGACCTGAGAGAACTGAAGATTCAAATGCTTTGCTGTGAATGCGTCTAGTTTTTCATTTTTGATTGCTGAGTAGTATTCCATTGTGTATATGTACCACAGCTTCCTGATCCACTCATCTGTTTTTGGGCATTTAGGTTGTTTCCAGGTCTTACCTATTGTAAAGAGTGCTGCTATGGACGGAACTGGAAGGGATTATGCTCAGCGAAGTCAGAAGGCAAAAGAAAAATACCAGATGGTCCCTCCTCTAGAAGGAATATAAGGGAACCAAATAAGGATCAAGGAAAGGAATAATAACAACAATAATAATAATAACAACAAGAAAGAAACAAAAACCAAAAATGAAAAGACAAGGATGAACTGGGGACACTTGGTGGGAAGGGAAGAGGGGAAGGGTTGAGGGCAGACGGGAGCACGGGGGACTGAGGTGATGGTGCACTCGTGATATGGTGATGGGGAATACATGGGGATACAATTGATGTCAAATATATGTAAATTAAAAATTTTATATTAAAAACAAAAATAAATAAATAAAAATAAAAATTTAGAAAAATGCTTTGCTGATCTAACAGTCACGCACCTCTCTTTTCTGTCACACACTCTTTCATATTTTGAGGATTTTCAACACAGTGCCTTGTTCCTCACCTTACTCTTCCTTCAAACTCTCTCCCCTCAGGGTGTCATTTGTCAGAGAAGCCTCTCCTGTCTCAAAGGCAGATGTCATTCCTTTGAGGGCTTTGTGTGATTGATCCTTTAGGGCAGGTAGGCACTTTGCTTGACCTGCCATGGAGTTAGCTTTAGGCAGGGTTCATGGCTAGTGAAGCACTGAGGTGTCTTCAAACTAACATTTTTGTGCCTCATTTCAGAATACAGTGATAGTGAGTGCTCACTTCAAGAAGAAAAAAAAGATTGCGTTTTTTTTGGAAATCATTGCAATAGGAGTTTTATGAATGAAGAACACAGTGAGTATGGTGCTCATTCTTCAACCTTCCAAGAGAAAAATGGACGTGAGGATACGAAAATTGGCCAGGAAGACCCGGAAGTAAGACAGTAAGTGGCCAGGCAGCCTCCTTTGCCTGTAGCAGCTCCTGGGACTATGCTGCTCCTTACCCTCCTGGTCATCTCTTCTCTCACTAGAAAACTGAAGGAGGCTAGTGGTGAATTATGAATGACCAATACCAATAGCAGTCCTGGTGTCAGAGAGGCAAGGGTGTGTAGCAGGCATTCCTAGTATCTGAGCCCATCCTGCTTTTTTCCACTTCCCTTGCAGCAGTGCCTGTAACATCCAGCAAAACAAGAGGTCCGTGAAATGGCACGATGAGGACAGTATCCATATTAATATGTGGACGGATAAAAAGCCTGCAGAGACAGAAATGAGCGAGAATCCACCAGATGGAACCCCAGCGAACTGGTTCAGGATCACAGTGAGTGTCCTGAAAAACGTCTTTTATGTGCAGGAGAAAGAGTTCTGGGTTAGTTTTGTGGTCTACTATGGAATCGCTAGCTGCTCTGCTGGGACAGTTTATTATCTCTTCCTTAATTACAAAGAGTTAATGCTCTTACTCAGCTCAGGGAGCACTCAGAGAAGCATCATAGAGGAGCAGCTGACTGTAGGGAGAATGGGGAGATTATCTATAGGCAAAGCTGGAAGCCACTTCCAGGAGATGGAGCAGCTACACACTGGGCCTCGGTTCACCTCTAGCTGAGTGTGGCCGATGCAGGTCAGGTCAAGTGTCTGAGGCTTCCTTTGAAGTGCAGGCAGGGTCTTGTTAGCTATGAGCATGTGGAACTTTGTAAAAGGAAACACACAATTTAATTATTTGGGGAGATCTTTGAATGGGGAAGCAGGGGTTGTTAGCAATGTTTATTTGGCATAAAATAAGAAATCAGGGCAGTGCATCTGCATTAAGAAGCCCATTTTATCTCAGCAGCAGGTCAGAAAAGAATGTGTGATGGTTCTGTTCTCCAGCCTTATTTCCATGTTGTGGGAATGAAGCGTAAAGAAACATTGTGTCCACACTGTCTCTTCTCTCTTTCAACCCCTTTGACCTTCAGATTCCTAATGGGATGAAGTATGACAAGACCTGGCTGATAAATTTACTCCGGAACCATTGCAATGCTCCCTTCATCCCAGTGGATGTAAGAGAGGATGGTGAAGGCAGATGTGTGGGAACAGGGAAGGGTGTAGGGCAGGTAGTCGGCTAAGAAGGAAATCTCTGTCTCCAAAATGATCATTGCATTCCCTCCTGCAGTTCCACTACGTGAAAACCCGGGCTCGCTTCTTCATCCAGGATAGCAGAGCTGCCTCTGTCCTGATGGATGAGAGTAATAAGATTTATGATGAGGAGAAGCAAGAGGTGTGTGTCAAGGCATTACCTACACAAAGTGATAAGATAGCAGGCCTGGCCAGTGGCCAGTCACCCGTGCGGAATTAGAGACCCTGGTGCTTAACCTGTCTTGTCTTTCCCCCAGATCTGTGTCATGGTCAAGAAATCTGCTGAACCCTTCTCTGAGTGGAATATGTTGGAAGCAGAAGAACTGGAGAAGCTAGAGGTAGTGTGGACTCAGTTCATGTTGTGTGCCACCCAGACCATGGCCAAACCCACCTCTTCTCCCCCTCCTAGATTTTTGTCATCACCGCACCTGAAAATGGCTCTCTCCAATTCTCCCTGCAGGCGGCCATGAAAAAAAGATATGATGGTTCCCGGAAAGCTCTGGACTTGCAGAGGCTCCGCTTAGACCCAGGTATGACGGACGGCTTAATTCTAGAGCAGGTGGGGGCGCAGGGGGACTGCCTGGGAGGGACACACATGGATGGTAACTTGGGAAGGGGTACAGAAGGCCCTGGATCACAGTTAGCCATGTCTTTCCTTCCTGCCCACTTTCTGAAGGCTTGTTAGGCCATGAGATTAATATAATCCTGAATCGAAGGAGCTGCATGTCTTCCATCGTGAGGACCATCAAAAAGAACTTCCCCGAGGTGAGACCTCATAGCCAGGAGGAGAGACCTCATACCCAGGCAGGAGGTGGAAGAAATGGGGGTATCATGGGGCACAGTTGTCTCTCAGGCCTCAGATAATAGGAAGTGCAGCTCTAACTCTTCTTCCCCACAAGCTCTTGTCCCTCAACTTGTGCGACAACAAGCTGTACCGGCTGGACGGCCTGAGTGACATCGTGCAGATGGTCCCCACAATCAAGAGCCTGAACCTCTCCCAAAATGAGGTGAGAACAGGCACCAGGTCTGCTTTGGGGGTGTATAGTGATGACAGGAGGCAGGCATGTGGCCATGAGGGAACTTGGGGCCTCGCACAGCAACCCCTCTGAATCTCTTACAACTGCTTTGACAATTCCTCCCTTCCACCCATATTTCTCAGCTGAAGTCTACGTGGGAGGTGTGTAAGATGAAAGGACTGAGGCTTGAAGAACTTTGGCTTGAGGGGAACCCGTTGTGTGACAACTTCTCACATCAGTCCTATTACGTGAGGTCAGTGGGAATCCCTCATCAGCTGGCTTTTAGGAGATCCAAAGGCCCATCTCACCTCTCTCCATCTGTGCTCAGAGGTCTCCTCTCCTTACTGTGACCTGCTCGCTGTTCCCTAGCCTGGGGCCTGGTCCTGAGTCCTCATCCAGCCTTCTCTGGCGTGGCCCGCCAAGCATGTGCCCCGGAAGCAGGGCTTCCTCTCCTCACCGGGACCACCAGTCACCAGCCTGGAGCCGATGTGGTGCCCTGGACTGAGAGGGGACATCCAGCCCAGGCCAGGTCCTGAGATAGGACTTTCTGGTCTGTGCTGGGAATGAGCTTCCTTCTGTCGTCCTGGGGGAGGCCCACTTTACTAACTCCAGAGGTCCTCCTCCAACCCAGCTTGACACAGGCCTTTCATCATGCAAGGGACCCAGGCAGACAGGCACAGGTGCCCAGGCCGTCAGGAGAGAAGGCGGTGGGGTCAGCGGGGCCGCAGACCGTCGTCCTCACCCTGAGCTGGGCCTGGCCCTTCACTCCTTCTGGGGAGGGTGTCCTGCCCCCGATGACTGCTCTGTTGTCCGTGCCTGCCTCAGACTGGGCCATGGGGATGAGGGAGGGTCAGCCGGCATCTGGATGACCCGGGCCCCACAGGTGCATGTTTTCCATTCCCATTGGGGTCTCAGGGCCAGCCTGGGGCAGGTGAAGGGAAGCATTGTAGTGGGGGTGGGGGGGAGTAGAGGGGAGACATTTCCCCTTCCTTCTCTCTTCTTCCTGCCCCCTTCCCTTCGTCTTCTCTCCCCTGTGTTCTGTGCCTCTGAGACTCTCTCATGGCTCTGTCCTCCCTTCACCCCCTTTCAGTCTTTTTCTGCCCCCTTTCCTTCCTGCTTGCTGAGTTGTACCTCACTCACCTCCTGTCCAGCATCCGGGCCATCCCAGGGCGCGTCCTGGCCTGGGACAGTGCTGCACCCCGAGTGAGGAGCAGCGCCCTGGCTCCCACCCCGTGCCCTCTTCTCTCTGGAGCCTTCAGTGGGGACATGGAGGCAGGAAGGGAGGCAGGGAGGGGGCAGAGTTGCCGCCTGGGCTCCAAATGCTGTGTCTTGTGTGGAAGGAGAGGGAGTCTGGGTAGTCCAGCCCTGAGCTCCTACTGGGGCGGGTGTGAGGGTGTGGGGGTGAGGAGGAGAGGCAGGAGAGATGGTGCAGGGACTTGACACCCTGAACTGTCACTCCTTTGTGTTTTGTCTTGGACAGCGCTGTCCGGGCTTGTTTCCCCACGCTGTTACGCCTGGTAAGTGTGTGTGTTCATCGGGGTCCATCTAATGTTGATGATGTGCACCCCTGCCCTCCTGTCCTTGGCTTCTTGCCTGGATAACTTGCTCTCATTTTAGGAGACGTGGACTCCAGAAGAAGCCTGAATACACTAACCGGAAAAATGTGGACGCACGGAAACACACACACACACACACGCAATTAGCATTTGGTAGTAATCTTCTCTTTAAAACAATTATTTATTTATACATAAAAGAACTGGGGTGTAGGCCAGAGATGCAGGTGTCAGAGGATTTCCCAGAGACACAGGAGGAGCAGAACAGGCAGATCTACTGAAATACACTGCTGAGGGGTGCAGCGGGCAGGACAGGAGAGGTCTGCTTTGCGTGTAGATTAGCTCCCTGGCTGGGGAACAAACTCAGGCCTTGGTGGTGTCAATGATGAGATTTAACCCCTACGCCACCAAGGAGGCCCCGTTAGTGGACATTTCTCAGGCGTCATTGTGTGGTTCTGCCCATACAATTTCTGGGATCCTTTCACCCCTGGACTCTGACTCTCACCCTCTCTTGTCCCCACCCTTTCTCCTCATTATCCGTGGCCACCTCCGTGTCTCTGCTGCCAACTACCTCTTCCCTTCCCCAGGATGGCAAGGAGTTACCACCACCTGGTGCTGTTCGCAATACCGCCTGCAACTTAGTAAAGTTCTGCGAAGTGAGTGAAACGAAGCAAGCAGTACTGGGGTATTGCAAGGGACACCCTGTGAGCCCCTAGCCTCCAATGTCTCTTGATTTCAGGAAACCTATAAAGGATCTGAGACACTGAAGGATCTAGTCCTGGAATTCCTGCAGCGGTAGGTACTCCTGCGACCATGAGGAAAGGAGGGGGGGCCTGGAGAGATGGGGTAACTGGGGCTCAAGACTGCTCACTGGGTCTCCGCATCTCATTTGGGATCCAGACCCCAGAGATGCGCTTTGCCCTTTGCCTCCCCACAGGTATTACCGGATCTATGACTATGGGGACCGGAAGAGCTTTCTGAGTGTTTATCATGAGGAGGCCTGCTTCTGCCTGGCCATTCCCTTTGTCCTAGAGGATGCACCTCCGTGAGTATCACAGCCCGACACTCATCCTGGGATGAGCCTGGACTCCACAGCAGACTGGGCCGGCTGCAAGAAACACAACTCACCCGACCTTCACCTCCCCTTTTCTTTTTCCTAGAATCAGCTTCAAAGAGAACAGGAACATGACGAAGATGAAGGACCAGTGTAAGTGTATGATGGGAAAAAGGCATGGAGGGGTCCACGTAGGGCCCTGGATGTGACAGTCCCTGACCTTTGCTTGCGTATCCTCCCGTCACAGACCTGCGGTGTGAGCTAGTCAAACATAAAAGACACGACATCGTGAAGACTCTCTGCTTGCTGCCCCAAACTCAGCATGACCTCAACTCCTTTGTGGTTGACATGTGGATCGAGACGGTGAGCACCCACTGTTTCCTCGGGCCAGCTGGGAAAGCTACAGCTGGGTGGGAGGTTTCTGGTGACCGAGCACCTGGGCGCTTCCCTTTCAGGAAACTGAAGTCTGCTTTTCTGTCGAGGGGGTGTTCAAAGAATGTGAGTGTGTATCAATCTATGCCCATCTCTCAATCTCCATGGATCTTTCCCGCTGGCTGGGCTGGATCTAGATTTCTGCCAGCTTCCCGGATCCCTTTCCCTGGCCTCCCTCCTCTGTTCTTCAGTTCCCACCCTGCCCCCAGTCCATCTTGGCCTGACCTGACCACCTGCCTCTGCCCCACCTCCACCCCACTGGGGAGTTAGGGAGGGACACGGGCTGCAGGGTCCATGGCTCTCACCCCACACCCTTCCTCTGGGGACTTGGACCCCTGCTGAGCCTCTCAGTGTCCGCATTTTCTAAATGGGGCAGCTGACACCCCAGCCTTGGTCAGCTGGGAGACACAAACGGTTGAACACGTGGACTGGTTGTCCCAGGACCCGGGGCAAAGTCGGGTCCGTGCCCCTGGGAGCAGATGGCTCCTGTCATTGCCCTGCCCGTTCCCGACACCCTGACTCCCAGAGGACAGTTGTCCCCTATTCAGCCTGGGTCGCAAGGGAGACCCTGACCTGGGATCACCGGCGGTGTGTGAACACGTGACCCCAAGGGGGTGTTATTGTTTGTTGTCTGTCACTGAAGTGGTAGGAAGGTCTCCATACACTGTTCGTGCCTTCATCCGGACCTTCACTGCTACTCTTATCAGCAATTCCAGGTGAGCCCGTGGGACACCCAGGGACACCCAGTGGGCAATATGTCCGTGCAGCCCCCCGGGTTTCCTCAGCATTGTGCACACCTGCTGGTAGATGGTCGCCAGTCTGGCCTCGTGGCTAGGAACACGGGCCTGGAGTCAGCTCTGGGGTTCCCTGCCTGGCCCCAACCCTCACTGGCTGTGTGACCTTGGTCTAATCACATGGCCTGCGTGTGGCACGGTGTCTCCTCTGCAGATGGGCTTGGAGTGGCCTCTCTGGTGCTTTACACAGCGAATGCACGGGGTTCACTCTGTACGTGAGGGGAAGCTGGAGGCCATCTCTGCAGAGGTGGTCCCTTTGGGAGGTGCAGGTACCCCCAAGCATGCTGGGAGGCAGGCACAGTAGGAGTCTGGCAAGAATCTGGCTGCTGAGGGCAGAGGGAGGAGGAGGGTCATGTTGGTGCTGTTGGTCCAGTTGCCTCAGGGCCTGTTATTCCTACAGTTTGTGCCTTGTGAATGACGAGATGGTTGTAAGGGACGCCTTCCAGGATGAGATCAGCAGTGTGTTCTCCACGTCACTTCCTCCGGCCACCTCCAGCTTTACGCCATCCCGCCCCCAAGGACGTGAAAGGGCACAGGCTTTGTCCCTACCATCTAAGATGAACCAAAAGGGGTCTCAGAAGTGAGTGCTGGGTGAGGTCTGGATCAGGGCAAAAACAATGATGGAAAAGTGCAGTTATTATTTGAAATCATTTGGTTATTCCTTCAAAAGTAATCAGAAATTCCCCCTTTTGATAGTAATCATCTGAGTTATGTGTGACAGTTATGTACTTGCACGTTGTGATTTGAATCATCTTCTGTTTATTCATTAGCTCTTCATGTATATTAAGTCTTGTTCCTTTAGTGTCTGTGCATGGAGCAGGTGAATGTCAGCAGGCCCTAGGCTACTGTTGTTGGTCTGGCTGAACAATCCCGTCGTTCACTGAACAACACTGCTGAGCGCCGGCTGAGCAATACTGTTGTTAGCGCTGCACCTGGTGTACCCTCACGCAGTACCACACCTTGCTACCCTGGGAGCCGTAGTATAGATTCAGTGGTGACGTTGTGTGCTCCAGGGTTTCCCCGTGCGCCCCGCCCACCACACCTGCTCTCAGCAGTGGCAGGTCTCTTCCACAGCAGACACGTTCCTCACTCATTGCAGGTGCAGGCTGAGTATTCAGAGATGAACGGGGGTGGATTCGAGACTTCCAGGAAGGCTCTGTGGGCTGAAGGCAGGTGGCCTGTTTTGATATTCAGGCATCCAAGGCTCCGCTGACATCACAATTCTCTCTCTTTATTTCTCCAGACCTTGGGAAAGATACTAAAGGCGGTCTGTGTGACTGGGATCTTGAACAAAACTCCTTAATTTGATCCTGTGCAACTTCATCATGTGTGTTATACCTTTCCTCATCACAAAGCCTCTTCCAGGACTTGGAAGCCCACTTACCAGAAAGTGAAAGTTTCCCTCGCAGGCTGTCAGTTGCATTGTAACTTTCACACTTAACGATCCTTTGTTATTTTCACTGATGATATACAGTAATAAAAGTTAC
>JAGFMF010011853.1:3060257-3073568 GCA_019455555.1 Galemys pyrenaicus | reverse complement strand
TGGTTAGTTCTTTGTGGATCTGTGTGATAAGTCCCTTGTCAGTAATGTTGTGTGCAAAGATTTTCTCCCAGTCGGTGGGTTGTCGCTTTGTTTTGGTTAACGTATCTTTTGCTATACAGAAGTAAAGCACAAATTTCTTAAACTTATCAAATTTGACAATATAAAGAATCACTCCCTTTTTGATGGTCAGCCTTTTATTTAGAGAACTTCTAAATTTCCACATGGCTTATCTTTAAAAGCTCTGGAGATTTAGAAATAAGTCAAAATTGGAAGAATAGTTTATTCAATGATGTACACACTTGTATATTTAAAATAGCATTTTCCATAAGAATAACAAAATATGTAGATGAAAGAAAATAGGAGGTAAACTGATAAACAAATGAAGTCAATCACTACTTACTATTGCTAAGATATAGAAACAACATAAGTACTTAAAAACAGATCAGTGGATCAAGTAGATGTAGTGTATTTACATGATGGAATACTACTCAGCTATCAAAAAGATAAACTAGCCACTTCTGTGAGATGGATGGAACTGAATGTGATTATCCTAAAAGAAATAATTCACAAAGGGAATTATTAACACCAGATGCAGGTCACTTTCACGTGGAATATAGAGAAACCAATCAGAAAACCAAACCAAGACAAGCTTTAAAATCAGCCTTTAAATCTGACCATAGATATGTGGTATCCAGTGTTGGGTTTAGAGGGAAAGGTAAGAATGGTGGGGGCAGGGAGAGCACAATGGACTATGGAGGACTTTAGCTGTTTTGGTGGTGGAACAGGTATGTAGACCACACCTGAAGGGAAAAAATTCTAAACTGCCAAATTACAAAACAAGGATGTAAAACAATGATACTTTATTAAAAAATAAATGAAATAATTTTAATAAAAATTAAAAGATCTCAAAAAATAATAGTTGCATTGTTTTCAATTTGCCTGATGAGACTTGTTTTAGATATTGAGTGCTTGCTCAGTTGACCAGCTAAACATTTTGTAAATATAATGATATCAAAGTATTTAATTGCCAGTTCCATTTAGTTATACAAAATGTGTTTCAATGATCCTTAACAAAAGTAGCTTGAGTGGATTTAAATGTGCTTCCACTTTGCCAAATTCCAGCTTGAAGTTCAATAAGTCTCTACTATATCATGCTGCAAAATTTAGTCTGTTGGGTTTTCTTCATCTTATTTATGTAGTCATGCCACATTGCAAGGCCACAGGAAAACATTTCCACTACTTGTATAGCACTGATTTTAACTCAGCGGGCAAAAAGAAAGACAAAATAAAATTTATCTTGGACATACAGGCAAGGTTTCTTTTTTCCACACAAATCAGCAAACAGGTATTAATAAAACAAATTTAATTAATAAAACTACATTGTATATTTTCCTTCCCCTTTCTCTGTCTTTCTATGAAGGAAACGGTATAAATGCAGTAATAATTCATTTTTCGCTCATTTTTAATTTTTGTAATACAGGCAGTAGGTATTTAAACTTTGCAATGCTTCTCTTTTAAGTGCTTTTTAAAAAATTCTCTTTTCAACAGCATCTAGCATTTTATACTACTTTTTTGATACATAAATATTTCACTTATTAATAAAATCATATATATACATCTAAATAAATCTAAAACATATTTAATTTTGTTTATAAATTTAACTTTGTTTTTGATTCCTGGTAGGACTTCAGTTTAAGTGGCATTTCAAAGATTTCCTCAGTGATCTCAACTTTTTAGTAACTGAGAACAAATTTTCCAGTTAATCTTAAGTAGTAAGAATGATTTAATATTAATTTCCTTTGGAGAACATCTAGATTATAATACAAATTCTGGGGTCAGAGTGCCTGGGAAAAATCTCTGACTTGCTATCTACAGGTTCTGTGAACTTTTAGACAAGTGACTTACACTTCTGTGCTTCACCTTTCTCCTTTTTTAAAAAAGAATAAAAACAACACCTACTCCATACAGTTGTCACCATTGTAGGAGTTAACATTTTAAAGTGCTTAACACGTAATAATTACATACACCATTTTTCAAATGAACAGCTAAAAGTCAGATACTGGGTTTGTTTCAATTTCATTCAGCGTCATTTTAAATTAAATCAAAACATACCTACACCCACTGGAAGACTTTGGAAAGAGTCCCTAAAAAGTGGCAACAACTAGTACTATAGGGAGGACCTATTTAGTCACCAAGTACTAAATTGCCTGTATTATTAAAAAATAGCACCAATAAAATTAGTACACAAGCTATGGGGGCTGGTAACATGTGCACAGAGCAAGTTCACTCACAAACACCACGACCTCGGCAGAGCCAGGGATATGAGCACTCTCATATCTTTGAGTTTTTGCAGAGAAAAATCTCATGAAACACACAGATTGGCATGATCCAATTGTCATTGCAGTCTACTGTCTCACAGTGACCGAGCTGCAAGCATGGTGGGTGGATTCCTAAGCATTTATGGTCATGGGGGCACAGCCATCATGTGGACACTACAGTCTATCAGTAGGCTCAGACCTACTATTGATCAGGTCTGCATCATGGGCTCACACGGTCTCCCTTGACCGGCGGCCGCCATGTTCTTGTGGTAGATCCGGGTCTTTAGGGCACTGGACCAACATGGAGTTCCAAAGCCGGCTCATGGTGGGCGGCTTCTTTCTGTCATGTGGTCTTCATGAGTTCATGACTCATGAAAACTTGACTCTCACACAAGTGACCTCCTGTGAGGGTCACATGGAGACTGTGTTCACTTTCTTCCGTGGCCACTGGTTGGACTCAACCATCTTCAACCCATGAAGATGGAGGGTTACGGAAGTGCAATTGCATGCGTCAGTCAGCCTATGTGATTCTGCCACGTACCAGGAAGAGCCTTTTCAGTCACGTGAGCACTGGAATCACCCAATCATCAGCGGCTATGCAGATCCTTTAGTCACGTGCCACGCTGCCTTCAGTTGGCACTCAGAAAGCTATTTTCTCTGAGGCGGCGCTCTTTTTGTTACCTGTAGTTAGAAAACTCCTGAACTCTGTGGTCACTTGGTTCTTGCCAGTATGTGGTCAAAGCCACGGAGGGACCTAGAAGCCAGGTAGGGCCCCACAATTGTGGGTTCCTTGGACCTTACTTTTATAAGATGACCCCTCCCCCCTCAGTGGTCGTGTAGAAGGATCCGGGCTTAAAGTGTGTGAACAGCTCCTGAATTGTAACTCGATTTAGGAGAAATTAGAAAGTTCAAAAGACCTTAAGAATGAGTCTGTGCCTGGCTAAGGTGGAACTTTGATTGGACTTAGAATCTGACGCTAAAGTTTTTGTTAACTTTTACTTCACGCGGCGACATGTGGTACTTGGATAGAGGGGGCCAAAGGGTATCTCAAGATTATAGACAAGTTGTTGCTAGACCGGGTCACAAAGGTTGTGGACCTCTCTGCTGTGAGTTGGGGGATAGCCCCTTCCTCGCCCTATGTCCAAGCGGTGCCCTTGCCAGTCACCCGCGGTTTTCGTATGCTTTGTGGTGGCCTCCTCTGTCTAGGTTATTAGGACACCGGGGACTTCCTGGGTGCCATTTTATAGTGATTCCAAATCTGATCATCATTTCTGTCTCTGACTGGTACTTTTAGATATGGATGTAAAATTTTGAAATATGATTTGAATGTTTTTAAATAATTATATAAAAGCCATGATGTGAAGTTCCAGAATCTATTTTGTATATATACTATTTATTATTATATATACTATGCAGCACAGGAGATTTTCTAAGTGCTTTTGGTATTGGATAATACCATCTCTTTGTCCTAAGGATCTCTAAATGGCTTAATATCACCAGCCAGGCACTATTTCCTTCAGGTTTTCCTCTTGAACTCTAGCTATTGCTTCTTAGATGCCTTGAAATCAACCTTCTCCTCTTCAAGTGGAAAAAGATACTGAATTTGAGAAAACATACTAAGTAATTATAGGTGATACTCACATTTTTAAAAATCATGAAAATGCTGCTGAATAAATGCAATTCATCATATAAAGGGTTATGTTTACATTTAAGTAGTTTTATTCATGGTTAAAAATTAATTTGTGATTTTGTAATTATACTCACTTTAATTTCCTTTCATTTCAGTCCTCCTAAGCTTGTAGAAAACACTATGTCTGAGAAACAACAAGAACAACAAAACTATTTTCTACCATTCATGAACTGTGAAGATGAAGGTAAAAGGATTTAAAATTGCAGTATGTTTTTTGATAATATGCCAATACTTAACATAATTGTCAGACAGGGGGGTGTTGCTTTGATCTTTCAGACTACTTGTAACAGGACACAATGGACTGGGTGACTTAATAATCAACAGAAACTTAATCCTTGCAGGAATAATTAAATTGGTAACAAAAAAAGTTGAGTAAAAATGCTACCTTAATGCTTTCAACAGATATATAATGAAATCTTTGGCAGGCTGGGTGAAGAAAATTAGAGGGCACTTTTGAATGAAAAGGTATTTTCAGTTCACTTACAGTAAAAATATAAAAAATAAACTTAACATGAGAACATGCTGATCGTTTGAAATTTTACATAAAACAGAAATATGGGGAAAATAAACTTGCTACATTGAAAAATTAAATTATAACTAATATTGTTCTTGACAGAAAATGCATGAGAAAACAAAATACTGGTTACTTTTAATTATAGAAATGCAAAAAAATACAAGTAATATAATAAACTAAATCCATCAATGGCAAAACCAGCTAATACATCATGACAAAGTTGTGTTTATCCCAGGTTTGCGGTGATGCTTTGACATTAGGAGATCCATAAAAATATATTTCTATTGGATAGTTTTAAAAACTAAAACTCCATGCATAATAGTGAGACATTAAAAGCATTCATTTTATTTTAGTTTTTTTTCTTTTTAGATATTTTTAAAATTATATTTATTAAGTAAATACTGATTTACAGCACTGCATATATTTTAGGTGTATATAGGTTCTAGGTCTACAAATGATTCTGTCTCACCACCTGCCCACAAAAACACCCATAATCTTTGCTCCTACACCTTCAACCTCCCCTTAGAGTAGCCTCACTTTTACAGTCAGATTTCAAGGGTTTGTTTTGGTTTGCTTTTGTCTGTTCCTTTACCTTGTTCTTTTTTATTCCACATATGAGTGAAATCATCCAGTATTTGTCTTTCTCCTTCTATTTCTCTTAGCGGTTCCATCCACGTTGTCTCAAAGGGCAAAATTTCATCTTTTTAATGTAACTTAGTAATATTCCATTGTGTATATACTGAACATTGTGTATATACAAACATTACTGAAATTTATATAAACCACTTCTAAGCCTACTACTGGTTGTTGGGCACTTAGGTTGTTTTCCATATCTCAACTATTGAAAATAGTGCTGCAGTGACACAGAAGTGAATATACTCCTTCGAATTAGTGTGTTTGCATTCTTTGGGTAAATACCTAGCAGTGGAATTGTTTGATCTTTTGTTTGGTCTGTTTTTAATATTTTGAGAAACCTACATACTGTTTTCCATAGGCGTGGAACAGTCTGCATTCCCAGCAACAGTGTGTAAGAGTTCCTTTTCCTCCACACCCTTGCCAACACTTCCTGTTGCTGTTTTTGAGGTGAACCATTATCACATGCACTAGATGGTTATCTCATTGTGGATTTTATTTGCATTTTTCTGATGATAAGTAATGATGAGCATGTTTTCATGTGCTTGTTGGCCATTTTCTGTCTTCTTTGGAGAAAGTAACATATATATTTATCTCTTCTACTCATTTTTTCATTGGGCTATTCGTTTTCTTTTTGTTAAGTTGTGTAACTTCTTTGTATATCTTGGATATTATCCCCTTTTAAGATGTATGGTGTGCAAATATTTTCTCCCATTCAGTGACTTGTCTTTTCCTTTTAATGATGGATCTTTGGGTTTTTTTTTGTTTGTTTTTTTTTTTTTTTTTTTTTTTTTGTTTTTTTTTTTTTTTTTTTTTTTTGCTGTGCAGAAGGTTTTTAGTTTAATGTAGCTCCCTTTGTATATTTTTGTTTTTCTTTCCTTGCCCTTGGAGTTGAAACCCCAAACACAACTGAAGTCAGTGTTTCATAGTGTTTTTCCTATATTTTCTTCTATGTTTTAATGAAATTCTTCAAATAAATATATCAAACATTACCGAAATTTATATAAAACTACAAAATACCCTGAACAACCAAAGCAATCATGACAAAAAAAAAATAGTGGAGGCATCACAGTCCCAGACTTCAAGCAACAATATAGAGCTATTGAGGGCCTCCCTGGTGGAGCAAAGGGCTTGAGTGCCGAACTGTGGGCCTTCCACAGCCACTGCAGCTTAAGTTCAGTGCCTGGCCAGGGAGAGAGGACCCACATAGTCCAGAAGACCTCTCCTGCCTTACCCGCTGCTCCCCTCAGCAGTGTATTTTGATCTGTCTGCCTGTTCTGTTCCCCACTCTGTTTCTGGTGAATCCTTTCACGCCTGGTGCCTCTGGCCTGTACCTCAGCTCTATGTATGCATAAATAAATTTTTAAAAATCTTAAAAAATTTTTTTAAATCTTAAAAAAAAAAACAAAGCTATTGAAATTTTAAAAAGTATGGTATTAGAATAAAAAGAGACCCATAGACCAGGGGAATAGAATTGAGAGCCCAGAAATCATTCCATTTTAATAAGAGGTAAACATGACATATAGAATCCCTTCTGTTCAATGTCTTACTGTGACTCCAAGGCATTGCAGTAGTCAAATTTCATAAATACGCATATATATTCATAAGCTAGTAAGTGTATAAGAGTGAAAGGAAACAAAACTCTGAATATAATTGCTTTTAAAAGTCAAGAGAATCTGTGAAATATTATAATAGAGATTAATATTTTTATTGGCTGCAAGATTAATAGATATGCACAAATTATGCACAAAATAATAGAAACAAGTAGAAAATAACATTTTCATTATGGATTTTCCATTCATAACAGCAGTAACTTTTTGTTCAGTGAAACAGGCTATAGATTGGTTCATTTGGCAGCTGTTCAACACTTAAACATCCTTATCTGGTTTCTTATACTGTAGACTGAAATACTAAACAATATGGAATGGACCTCTTGCACTTAGGGTCCCAAATGGGATTTCAGTGATCAAGCATGTGCATATTGTGAGACATGGAAATAGAACTGAATAATTGGGAGCAACGGGAAAGGTCAGCTACATATAATGGGCGAGATCACTAGGTGTTTTTGTCCCTCACTATCTCTCTTATTCCTTTGTCCCTTTCCCCCTCCCCCTGCCATGTAACCCAAGAGAACTCAATGCATTTAATAATGCCCATTAGTTTTGGTAAATATCTTACTTCCTTAACTCATATGCTACATTAATGCCCAGTATTTGCTTTTATCATTCTGGCTGGCTTTACTACACAAAATTCTCCCATACTCCCTCCATTTTGCTGGAAATGGTTGCATTTCATCTTTCCTATGGTGAGTAGTATTCCACAGTGTGGATATACCACATCTTCTTAATATAGTCATCTATTGACAGACATTTCACCTGCTTCCATGCCCTAGCTATTGTAATTGGTGGTGTTTTAAACATTATAGAACATACAGGTTTTTGCATCGATGGTTTCATGTTCTTTGGATACATAGGCAAGAGTGGGATTTCTGGGTCTTATATTTCCATTTTTAGTATTTTTAGATGAATACAGATTGTTTTCCTTGACACCTGCAACAATTTACATTCTTACTGCCAGTGTAATAGGTTCCTTTTTCTGTGCATCCACTCCAGACTTGTTTTTGGTGGTCTTTTTTAATATGTGCCATCCTCACAGGTGTTTGCATTCTTTGGGTAGATACTTGGCAGTGAAATTGCTGAATCTTATCGCAGAGTTATTTTTAATATTTTGAGAATTAACCCAGAATGGGTTCATACTCAAGGTATCTAAGAAAATGTACACAATTCAACAGGAATACAACTAAATTAATTAATGGGCTGTAGATATGAACAGACAATTCACCAAAGAGGATATCCAGAAAGCCTCTATATATGAGAAAAATGTTCACTACCACTTCTAATAACAAACATGTAGATTAAGCCACAATGAGATTGTTGTTTATCACTTTAGATCTACAGTAAAGTTTGAGATCAGGTAACGTTACACTTACATTTATCTTTTTTCCTCTCAGGATGGCTTTTGCTATTTGAGGCCTTTTATGGTTCCATGCACATTTCAAAATATTATTTTTCATTTTCATTGAAAAAAATCAACTTTTTTGAAAAACATTTCTTTTAAAGATATTGGTATTTTAATTGTGATTGTGCTAAATTTATATATTGCTTGAGACAGGACAATCTTTATTTTATTGTTTCTTCCCGTCTGTGAACATGGGGTGTCTTTCCATCTTCTTATATCACTATCTAAGTCCTTTAATAATGTCTTGTATTTCTTTTTGTATATGTTCTTCACACCCTTAGGTTAATTCTGAGGAATATGATCTTTTTTAAAGCAATTTATAGTGGAGTTTTTTCTTTATTACTTTTTCTTGTTTGTTGCTTGTATATAAAAATGCTATGGATTTTTGTGTGTTAATTTTGTAACCTGCCACTTTGTTGTATTCGTGTATTATTTCTTTTAGCTTTTTATCAGTGTCAGGATTTTCTAAATATATCTTCTGCAAATAGTAATATTTTCAATTCTTTTTTTCTGACAGATTCCCTTTATTTATTGATAACTCTAATATTAAGCTAAAACCTCTAATATTAAGCTAAATCTCAGTAGTGACAGTGGACATCCTAGTCTTATTCTTGATAGTAATGAGAAAAATTTTGATTTTTCATCATTAATGGTGTTACATGCACACACATGAATATACACACGTATGCACACACACATTTCATTTCCTCTGAGACAGGGGCAGTATGTAAAGCCTGGCACAACACTGATGCCCACAGGCATGCCTTCAGAACCAGGACTTTCTAGCTACACATAGCAAATATTCACGAATCTGTCTGCTGAATTCAAGAAAAGCCTCTCTGTGTTTTTCTCACAACTCTTTCTGAACCACCCATACTTCTTAAGATCAGAAAAGCTGTAGGTGTCATGTGACAGCAAGAAGAACTTCACTCTCTCTTTGACTGTACACTAGATGAAAAATATGAATTTCGCAGAAGGAAAATTCAGTGAATGCTAGTTTTACAAGCAGGTTGGGAAACGATTCTGTAGCTTTGTTTCTGGAATAAATAAATGGGTGTAGAAATGGTTGAGATGTCTGGATTCTCAAAAGGGGCTTGGTCAATAACTCCAGTCTACATGACAAATGTTCGTTATGTAAATGTCAGTGAGACATTTTACTCCATGGCAGACACTGCTGGCCCCATATGGCTTCTAACCATAAACCCTGTGATCCAAACCAATTTCTCTCTCTAGTACAAGGCAGACAGCTCCACTTTTCCCCAGACACATGGTCCTATCCAAGAAGGGACCCCCTAGCTCCTGTTCACAAAACATCATCCCTGGTCTGCCCCCAAAAAGGCTAAATCTGACAGCTCCCCTGTACAGGAGAGCCACTGTAGTAGCTGAAGAAGCACTTATGATGTGGCAGCAGATCAGTAGGTGAGGATTCACATGGCTGAGAAATCCTGGAAAATGGAAGGAGCCCCTGTGAGACCAGTATCCGTGATCTGAAAAGGGATCATATGGTTCTTATGGGTTTTCTGTAAAGAGGTCAGAAAAACCTGGCCAGTCTGGCCAACACTGAGCAAAAGCTGGTTACTGCTGGGCAAGTAGGGGATAATGGGTTTCCTCAACCATGTGAAGTAAGGAATTCCTAAAAACATTTCATAAGTCAAAATGATGTAAAGGAAAGAAGCAATTAGTGTTTTCCCAGAAATAACCTACTAAATCATACCAAAATAACACACAAGAAACTAAAATAACACCAATATATAGTACAAACAGGAGTATGATCATTACAAGGCCTGTCAAAATGAGTTCCGGAGAAGAAGCTTGCAGGTAGCACTCTTGCCATGCTGTCTATGAATGGCTACTGGAAAACAAGCACTGAGCATTGTTTATGCTTATTCCTTTTGTAGAATTAGACAGAAGTCTCTTCAGGTTTCTTTTGTTTATGGAAGCAGGGACTAAAAAGAGACAAAGTGAGGCATTACATAATGAAAAAGGCTCATTGCAGCAACAAACGTAGCAATCATAAACATGTATGTACCAAAAATCAGTTTCAGAGTACAGGTAGCAAAGTCTGATAAAGCTGAAAGGAAAAACACCTACATCTATAATTGTAGTTGGGGCTTCCAACATCCACCCTCCTAGCAACAGTCTAATTATCAGAGACAACACCAGCATGACATAGATCTGAATCACACAGTAAATAGCATGTACGTGAAACAAGGAGAACACACTACCTACAACAGCAGAGTACACATTGTTCAAATGTCTGTAATATTTACCAAGATAGACCATTTTCTGGACCACCAAACACACCTCGATACATTTAAAAAGAACTGATATCACACAAAGTATATTCTCTGGTCATTATGGAGTAAAATTTTAGGTCTCTATAAGAAAGATTTTTAAAAGGACCCCTTAAAGACTTCGAACTGGTTGTCGACATTTCTCTACTATTCGTCCTTCAGTTCTTTGATATGATGGGCTAAGGCTAGGAAGAGCAGAAGGCATTTCAGCAGAGCAAAAAGAAAGCTCACTGAGTATTTCAGATAGAATATTGTTCACAGCAATACTGGAGGGATTGGGGATCAGCTTAAAAGGTGGTTACATCATTCCTACCTGACTTTAAAACTTACAGTAAAGTGGCAAAAAATCTCAGCTTGCAGATTATTAGTTGAAGCACTGTTGCTGATTGGATCTGAGAAGTCTGAACAGGTCGCCTTCCAGATTTTGACACCCCCAGTTATTAAGAGACCTGAAGATTCAGATGCTTCCTTGGTCTAAGTCATGTACCCCCTTTCCTTATCAAACACTGTTTCATATTTTAAAGAGTTTTAACAGTTTCTTCCTCTTCTTTCTTATTATACTCTTCCAAACTTTCTCCCCTGTGGGCGTCATTTGTCAGATAAGCCTCTCCTGTCTTTTTTTTTAAATCTATTTATTTATGCATACAAAAACTGGGGTACAGGCCAGAGGTATGGGGGTGAGAGCATTCACCAGAGACAGACTGGGGAGCAGAACAGGCAGATAGACTGAAATACACTGCTGAGGGAGCAGTTGGTGATACAGGAGAGGTCTGCCGCGCCGTGTAGGTCCCTTCCCTGTCCGGGGATCAAACTTGTGCTGCAGTGGCTGTGGATGCTTCATAGTGTGGTGCTTAACCCCTTGTACCACTAGGGAGGCCCCAAACCTCTCCTATCTTAACAGGCTAATGACATTGCTTTCTGGGCAGGTGGACACGTTGCTTGCATTAGCACAGTGTTAGCTTTAGGCAAGGTACATAGTTAATGAATCACTGATGTGTCTTCAAACTTATGTATTTGTGCCTCTTTTCAGAATACAGTGATGGCGGTAGCTCACCTCAAGGAAGAAAGAAAGATTACAGTTCTTTTGGAGATCGTGGTGATAAAAGTGACACTTCTGAATACAGTGAATATGGTGCTCAGTCTTCACACTTCCAGGAGGAGAATGGACATGAGGAGATGAGAGATGGCCAGGCAGACCCGGAAGCGAGACAGTAAGTGGCCAGGCAGCCTGGTTCACATGTCGCAGCCCCGGGGACCATGCGACAGCTGCAGTCTCGTGGTCTTCTCACTTTTCTCTCACCGGAAGATGGAAGGAGCTAGAAGCAGATTATTACTGAGTAACTCCAGTTGTAGTCCAGGTGTCAGAGAGGCAAGGGTGAGTAGCAGATACTCCTAGGATTTATGCACACTTTGCTTTTCTCCACTTACCCCACAGCACTCCCTATAACATCAATGGAAATAAGAGGAGAGTGAGATGGCAAAATGAAGACCATATCCATATTACTGTATGGAGAGAGAAGAATCTTGGGGAGAAAGAAGCAAAAGAGAAAACACCAGAAAAAAACATCAGAGACTGGTTCAAGGTCACAGTGAGTGTCCTGAAAAACATATGTTACACGCAGGAGAAAAAGTCCAGAGTCGGGTGTGTTGGTCTACTGTGGAAACGCTAGCTGCTCTGCTGGGATAGCTTATAATCTCTTCCTTATTTTCCAAAGAGTTAATGCTCTTACTCAGCTCAGGGAGCACTCAGAGAAGCATCATAGAGGAGCAGCTGACTGTAGGGAGAATGGAGAGATTATCTAAAGGCAAAGCTAGAAGCCACTTCCAGGAGATGGAGCAGCTGCACACTGAGCCTCAGTTTACCTCTAGCTGAGTGTGGCCGATGCAGGTCAGGTCAAGTGTCTGAGGCTTCCTTTGAAGTGCAGGCAGGGTCTTGTTAGCTATGAGCATGTGGAACTTTGTAAAAGGAAGCTAATACAATTTAATTATTTGGGGAGATCTTTGAATGGAGAGAAAGGGGGATTGGCGAGTCCTTATTTGGCACAGAAATAGGAAGTCTGGCCAGTGGATGCATCTTTAGAAGCCCTTTGCAGCTGGAGCAGGTCAGAAATGAACCCGTGTTGGGTCTGTTCTCTGGCATGTGTTCCATGTTGACCCTCCTCTTTCTCAAACCCTTTTTTACTTTCAGATTCTTAATGGGATAAAGTATGAGAAAACGTGGCTAATGAATTTACTCCGGAGCCATTGCAATGTACCCTTCATTCCAGTGGATGTAAGAGAAGACAGTGACACAGATGAGTGGGGACAGGGAAGGGGGGTGGGTGGGGAGTAGCCTGAGCAGGAAATTCCTGCCCCCCCAAAATGATTGTTGCACCCATCTCCTACAGTTCCACTACGTGAAAAACCGGGCTCGGTTCTTTATCCAAGATGCCAGCGCTGCTTATGCACTGAAAGATGTCAGCTATAAGATTTACGATGAGGAGAACCAAAAGGTGTGTGTCGAGACATTACCTAGATAAAGTGCTGGGATAGGAAGAATGGCCAATGGTTGGTCATCCCTGGAATTAAACTTCCCTTTGCTTACATGACCTGTCATTCCCCCAGATATATATTGTTGTCACTAAGTCTGCTGAACCCTACTCTGTGCAGAATATGTTGGAACCAGAAAAAATGGAGCTGCTAGAGGTAATTCAGACTCAAGGCATGTTATGTGCCCACCCACACCCACGCTCACCTCTTCTGCCTGAGCCCCCAATTTCTCTGTTATGAACACAGACTCAGAACAGCCCTCTCCTCCTCTCCTCGCAGATAACCCTGAACAAGCGATACGATGACTCCCAGCAA
>JAGFMF010011853.1:3029599-3047161 GCA_019455555.1 Galemys pyrenaicus | reverse complement strand
ATATATATTTGACATCAATTGTAATCCCCATGTATTCCCCATCACCATATCACCAGTGCACCATCACCTCAGTCCCCCGTGCTCCCATCTGCCCTCAAAAAAAAAAGGCATTCAACAAAATGTTTTCATGAACAGTGATATATAAAAAAAAGAAGAGCCACCGTAGTAAATGGCTACAAATATGTACTGACAGTGCAAATGGACAAAACTGCCTAGGGTTAAGAGCGGAAAGATCACAATGTACACAGAGGCAATACTCCCAGCTCAGTAGTCTGGATTCTACAGGTAAGTAGTACGTGCCAACATATGTCACATTCCTGAAGGCAGAAAGACCAATCACAGCTCAGTAGTAATACCAAGCCAGTGTGGGCACAGACTACCTCCTTCCCAATGAAGTATTCATAAAGTAGCTATTGCTGAAAGAAGGAGGTAGGACCAAAGCAAAGGGTGGGTTATGCACTGAACAACACATTTGCAAATAATTTACAGACACACTTAATATACCTGACATATAAGAAAATCTGAATAGCTGGAAGAGTCATGTTCACATGTAGCAATAGATAATTCAAAGGAAAAAAAAGAGTGGTAATCAAACATATGTAAAATTTATCAACAACATCAAGAATTAAAGAAACGTAATAAAATTATTGAGATATATAAATATATAAACAAGATACAGACTAATGTACAACATGATCTAATTTTTGAAGACTATTCTCATAAGAACATACATATACCATATTTTAAAACAAACACACAAAAAATATTTGAAGAACAAAAATATGTTGAGTGGTTGTCTTGAGGATGGCCATAAAAATTGAAAAGGGGAGATACAGTATAATTCTTCTTATAATTCTACTTAAATATGTTTCCAGGGGCTTGAGGAAACATACTGATTTTTTAAATAATAAAATAACTAATAAAATTATTATGGAATAGGCTAAACCTAGTTGTGTTTTTATTTACAAAACTAATGCTGAATAAGATAGTCCTCAGCATTAAAAATGTTAACGATATTGTAAAATAAAAGGTTACATGCAGCTTTGTATTTGCAACCACACATGTGCATGCAGTCCGTTGTTTAAGAGAAGGGCCAAAGAAAGCTTCCTGCCACATGAATTAATGTCTAAAGGCTCTGTGTGCGTCATTATCTGATACTTCATTTGTCATACAAACTCCAGAAAGTTTCTTCTGGCAGGTTTCCAGAGGGAAAACCTTCCTTCTTTCCCCCTTTCCTTGCTTTCTAGGTCTCTTGCTAAAAAGTGATACCAAGCTGCAATTCTGAGTATGGTCACCAGATGGCATTGATCTCCAATTTAATTGTATTTTCCAATGGAGGAAATATATTCATTTCACAAATTCTACTTCAAATTGTTATAAAACAGTATGTAAAATAAAATCAGCAATGAACATTTTTCAAAACAGTGCTTCAAAACTTTGACCACTATCTACTGATTCTTTTTTCACATTTGTGAGTTTATACTTTTATTTATCCATTCCAAATTACAATTTTTTTTATATAGGGATATGTATATAATTTCTTTCCTTTTCCTTTTTCCATATATAATCTTTTGTTATCAAGAGAAAATAAGACTTTTTTATTCTATTTTTCCCTTTAATTTATATATATTTGACATCAATTGTAATCCCCATGTATTCCGCATCACCATATCACCAGTGCACCATCACCTCAGTCCCGTGCTCCCATCATCCCTCAACCTTCCCCCCCCCATCAAGTGTCTCCAATTTGCCAAATTACAATTTTGGACAGCTACTATGCACAGTACTTTGTCAAAGCTCAGTGGAAACTGATTATTTCTCTTTTCCCCCAAATTGTGCTTACCGAGTTAAAGTACTAATTTCTCTTGAAGAAAAATTTATATAGCCACATTATATAGGTTTCAGTTGCATAGCATCATATTTTGTCATCTGTATGAGATTTAACATTTAAAAATGTATGAAAAATTGGAGAGTAAGTTATCCACGTATACTTCAGACAACACTTTATACCAGCATCTCTCTTGAACCAGGAAAGAGACAAAAAAGATGAAAACCACCCTATGGAAAACAATATGGAGGTTTCTAAAAATATTAAAAACAGATCTACTATGCAATCCAGCCATTCCACCCCAGGTATCTAGTTGGACAACAGAAAAAAAAACCGGATCAATTTGAAGGGATATATGCAGACCTATGGTCATTATAGTACTATTACAATAGCCAAGTTATCTAAACAGGAAGAGACAAGTGGATTAAGATGATGTGGGATACTATTCGCCTATAAAAATGATGAATTCTTGCCAGTTGAGATAACATGGTTGGAGCTGGAAGGGATTATGTTAAGCGGAATAAGCCAGGGGGAGAAAGATAGATACCGGATGATTCCACTTATTGGTGGAATATAAAGAAACAAAATTAAACCAAAGCAAACCCTAGAAATGAAAAATTGAGACTTGTGGAGGAAGGGCAGGGAAGGGCAGTCATGGGAGCAAGGAGGGTGTTGGCCCAATGTTTAGTGATATGTGGTGGAAGGTGTGGCTGCTCTGGTGTTGGGTGAGTGTGGTGATATGTATCTCGGGAGGTGTGAACCATATAGAATTCTGTAAACCAACATCACCTGAACAAAAAAACAAATGAAAACTAAAAAGATACAAAACTATCAGAATGTAATTAAATTTATGAAAAAATATCCAACAATGAACATACAAAAAAGACCTGGTTATTTTATTCTCAGATAAAAAAGGTAAATTCTATTATGTGTTTTGCTGTGATCCCCTTGGATGCATGTGTATATCTGCTCATGCATGTTATCCATCTGCATATACTTTTGCATGTATGTTTTTGAGGGAAGCAACTTCAGATAGGTTCCACACTGTTAACAAAGGCTAGCTCAGCAGGGGGAAAGGGGTAAAATACAAGATCACTTAATTTCCCATATATACATATCTCTATGTCTGTTTTGTCTCAACTGCAAACATGTTAGTTTTGTAGATGAGAAGAATAAATGAAATACATTTACAAAAACAGGAAAAAAATTGTTGTGACCTGATTCTAGAAACTTCCTAAACAGCCAATGGCCTGGAAGCGAATTCACAGTTAATTTAAAAAAGAAAAGAAGCAGATCATATGATGTATGCACTATATAATCCCAATTAATAGCTAAAAGGTTATGACCAAAAAGTACACACACACACACACACACTGACACACACCTCAAAGACCCTGACACTGGCAATTTTATCTTCATGAGACAGAAGTAGAGATTCCTGCATGAAGCTCAGAGAACCAGACAAGCATCTGATTCTGTCTGTGTCATTCAAGACTCCCACAACCTGTGTTTGGTGGATCAGACCAGAACTCCTTCCTTCCCCAAATCCTTGCGGAGACACCAAAATATTGAGATGTAGTTGTGATTCTGACCAGCAGGTGGCAACTATCTCAACCCGCTGCCTGTTCTTGTTGCACTATGTCCCCCTGCTTTACATTGTAAGTTCTAATGTGGTGCAAGATGAGTAAATACAAAGCCTTAAAATTCATGCAAAAGTTCTCACATAAGCTAATTTCCCTAGTTGCTCTCCACATTTTTCTTCAAAAATTTTTAATGTGTCTACAGTTTTGCCTTTTCTCACTTCTAAAATCTGTGGTATCCAGCAGCATTGGGAATAGTTATTTTAAATTGCATCACCCAAATATTTTTAACCAAAGCATACATTTTTCATAATCTCTTTTCCCAGTACCCTTTGCATTTATAAAGTGATTACAATTCATAACCTGAAAAAACACCAGGAAGACTGTTCCACTTTTTTTTTATTGTAAAAATTCATGCTTTCAGTCTGATTTTTTTAACGTTATCAAATTTCTATCTTTTTATTCATTTATTGACTTAGAACTTAAATCTACTTTAAAATACAGTATGTTTGCCAGAGAGTAAGTTTCATCATTTGAAATGATGATGAGTCAGTCACATTATCTTTACCAACACCAAAGGTCCAAAATGCTCCAATATATCACACTTCATCACTTTGGATGTACTTCCTACAAATAACCTAACCTAAGCACCTATCCAAGCACTTTTCTCAGCCCTTTTCCTTAATTAACTTATTTATTTCAAAGTCATTCTATGAAGAAGGAAATATTAATTATCTCCATTGTCTCTGATTTCCTTCAGGGTGGAAACTGAGGACAGAGCAGTTATAATGACTTACCAAAGTAAAAAGCATACCTGAACATTTTTAGTGCTTTTGACATCTGGCAGGGAACACCTTTCCACACATTCTGTATCTTAGAGTGCCACTGCCTAAAGGAAAATGGCAAGTGACAGCTGTATGCTATTTTCATTTTATAATATTATTTTTAAATTGTGGTAACATTGGCTTGCAAAACTGATATGACTTGGGGGCATTGGGTCACAACTCTTCAGCTGTAAGTTACTACAGCACACCCACTATCAAAGCACACGTAATCCTCCACTACAGTCCATTGGACCCCTTCCCACCACCGCTCCCCAACTCCAACACTCCCTTCCGGTAGCCTCAATTCTACACTGAGATTTTGTAAGGTAAATGAAGGTTATCAGGGTTTTTTGCACCCCACCTCCCCTCGCCATTAGTGTCAATGATAGACACCTGTGGTCCTGCACGCATGCCTAATGGCAGGCACCTGAAGTAGGGTGTGGGCATGTGTAGGTGTGCGCACCTGTGCAAAGAGACTTGGCCTATAAGGGTGGTGTCACGGGGCTGCCAGGAGAGAAGGAGCGAGCGAGTGAGCAGCAGAGCAGGGGACAGGAGAAGCATAAGCAATTGAAGCAGCAGAGAAGCAGAGTCCAGAGAACCCAGAGAGAGTGAAGATTCACCAGAGGCTAGGAGGCCTGCAAGCCTCCTGACCCCCCAGCCCGCTGCCTGCCATGTACCTGGTCGTCTTTGATGCAGAAAAGATTAATAAAAGCCTGAAAAAGTCACTGAGGGCTCCAGGACTCCTCCAGGACCTGTCTGCCTGGATCATAGAGAACCTGCCCTGTGTCTTCTGCCACTACAGATTTCAAGCATTTTGGCGGATTTTATTTTCTCTATTCCTTTGTTTCCCTATATTCCATACTATAGTGCCAAGAAGGGCACAGAGCAAGTTCTCGATGATTCTGAGCAGATGGGTTAAGGAGGAATCCTGGAGCCCTCGGTGGCTTTTTCAGGCTTTTATTGCACCATTATATCAGAGGCGACCAGGTACACGGCAGGCAAGGGGGTCTGGGGGGCCAGGAGGCTGGCAGGGCTCCTAGCCTCCAGGGCATCTTCATTCTCTGGGCTCTCTAGCCTCTCATGCCTCTGCTTCTACTGCTTCTCCTCTTCTCTTTCTACTTGTCTTCTCTACTCCTGGCATCCTCTTGATGCCGCCCTTTCATGACCCGTGTTTCAACCCATGCCTACTTAGGCATGCGTGCAGGACTGAGTCCTTCATCACACCAATGGTGGGAGGGCGGAAAAGCCTGATAACTTGTCCATTTACCCTACACATATGTAAGTGAAATGATTTTGCATTTGTCTGACATTTCATTTACTGAAATCCCCTCTAGATCCATCCATGTCGTCACAAATGGCAGGAGTTCATCTTTTTTACACCTGTGTTGTATTCCATTCCACACCACAGCTTCCTAATCCACTCCTTTGTTGAGCTTTCAGGTTGTTTCCATAACTTGACTATAGTAAACAATGCTGCAATGAACATAGGAGAGCACATAACCCTTCTAATTAGTGCTTTTACATTCTCAAGGTACATAAATAGGAGTGGAATTATTTTCTATAGGGACTGGACAAGTCTACATTCACACTAATAGTGTATGGGGGTTCCTTTTGCTCCACACCCTCACTAACACTTGTTGCTTCTGATGTTTTTGATATATCCATTCTCACAGGTATGAGGCAGTATCTCACTTAACTTGCATTTCCCGAATGGTATGTGATGGTGAGCATTTCTCATATTTGTAGACCATCTGTACATCTTATTTGCAGAAGGTTCTGTATGAGTTCTTTGTAGCTCCTGGATATTTTCCCCCTTGTTAGATGTTTGATGTGCAAATGTCTTCTCCCATTCTACAGGGTGTTTTTTCATTTCATTGGTAATTCAATTTGCTGTGCAGAAATTTTTTAGTTTGATGTAGCCTCATTTGTTTAGCTTTGCTCTTATTTCCTTTGCTGTTGTAGTTGAGTCTCCAGAGACATTTCTGAAGTCAATGCCAAAGAATGTTTTGACTGTATTTTCTATTATGTATTTAATATTTCCAGGTCTTAACTCCAAGTCTTTAATCCACTTTGAACTAATTTGTGTGTGTAGTGTGAGAGAGTGATGTAATTTCATTCTTTTCTGTGTGGTTGTCCAATTTTCCCAACAACATTTGTTAGAGATTTTCCTTGATCCATTGTATATTTTTTGCTCCTTTTTTACAGATTGTTAACGTAAGTATGAATTTATTTTTGGGCTTTCAATTCTATTCCAGTGATTTATGTATCTTTTTTTATTCCAATCCCGTACTGTTTGATTACTGTAAATTTGTGATGTAGTTTGAAGTTTGGAAGTGTGATAATTCTGTGTTTCTTTTTGTTAGATTTACTTTTGTTGGATCATTTGTGATTCCATATACATTTCAGTATTATTTGCTCTGTTTCACTGAAGAATTCCCTGAAATTTCTTCACTGGCAGCTCAAGTCCACTCCTCCATCCCACTCTTCTCTCTTATTTCGCACTCCAACTCTTATTTTCAATGACCAGTAAGACTCCTTCACCTGGAGAAAGATGACTACAATTCTTTTCTATATGTGTGGAGTGAATTTGTGCATGCGTGTGTGTTCCTCTAGTGGTAAATGAAAGAATAAAAAACTAGAGTCAGTATAATTCAGTAAATGATTAAAAAATGGAACAAATTTCTTTTCTTCTCCCCAACTCCATCAGGAAATATATACTGTAATAGCAGAAAAAAAATAGTGCCAAGGCTCATAAAATGTGACTATGCTGCATGTCTTATGTGTATATTTTCAAAAGCTCTTTATTACTGTTACATTACTTATTTTACATCAAAATGCTCTCGTTTATAGAAGGGAAGATTCTGGTTGTAACATTTTTTATATATCTTTTTATTTATGCATACAAGAACTGGGATACAGGCCAGAGGTGCAGGGGATAGAGGATTCACCAGAGACATAGTGGGGAATAGAACAGGCAGATTGACTGAAACACACTGCTGAGGGTAGCAGCGGGCGAGGCAGGAAAGGTCTGCTGTGCCATGTGTGTTAGTTCCCTAGTTAGGGATTGAATTCATGCTGCAGTGGCTGGAGATAGTTTTATAGCACTAAGACTTTAACCACTGTGCCACCAGGGAGGCCCCTCTGGTACTAACTTCTCTTAAAGGCTTACAAAGTACCAGACACTTTCAATCGTTTACCCGATAGTCTTCATTTAAAAATCCTGTTAGGCAGAATTTTTGCTATTACGCAAAATCTATTTCTTTCATATTATTTTCTATTTATAACTCCATATAATAAAATATTGTGTGTGTCTGTGTGTGTATATGTATATATACATATATCATCATGATACCATTTACTATGAAAACAATGCATTGATGAAAGGGTTGGTGACAAAGCAGAAAGATCTAGCAGTCACTAGTGTAGGGAGCAATCTAATGCCAAGTAAGTCATTGTACTCCTCGTCTCCCACCCCACGCCACCCCATATGACAACCATTCACATAACCAAAATCTCATGATGTATAATGGTTGGATGGAGGACAATGTCAACCTGTGAGAATGTGCGTATTCTCAAGTGGACAGAGAGTTCTGGAGTTAATAAAGTTAGTTGCAGTCAGAGCTGTGACAACTAGCCCAGTTATACACAAATAAAAGACCCTGCAGACTAGAGCTCATGAGTGCATAGCAGCACCACTTGAGCACCACTGTGTTGGAAGTAATCTAATTGGAATTCTCGGTTTAATGCTCAATATAAAAAGAAAGCCTATTGCCTTTTCATTGTGGAAATTCACCTCTTCACTTTAAACTAACATCCTGTACTCATGCCCTCTGCCAAACCATTTCTGTTCCTAGTGCATGAAAATGGATTTTCACAACGGGAGGACAAGAATGCCTTGTATTCAACCATATTTATTTTGAGAGTTTAACACAGAGTATTCATAATGAGACTGGGGATTTTTTTTTGGTCAAACATCCCTTGAATAGTAATGAAAGAAGCTTAATTTTGTTCTCAATTTGTAAGGTCTGAATTTATATTGCCCACAAACATATTGTCATTCAAGCTTTCTTGGTGATTGCATCAAAATATTTTATTTTGAGAAAATTCATTCAGTAGGAAATTATATTTTTGTATGCTTCCTGCCTAGTTTTGACAATGAGATTTTTTAAGTGTTTTTTTAAGTCAAATGATAAGTGGGTTTCTTTCTCTGTAAACACTCACCATGCATTAGCAGATAAAACTATAAATGAAAATAAAAGCTGTCCTGAGTTTTGCTCATTAATAAGACTTTAAAAATAGTATTCAAGGTTGAGCAAAGACTGGGGCTGACTTTCTGTATTCTAGATATCCATTTGACATTTTGCCTTCACTATGTGAAATTGTAATTAAGATGTACATGAATAAAGGGTTACTTATTCCTAGTTATTCCTCTGTAACTTGGTTTATGTCCTTGATATCCTGATTTATGAGATGTTGATCACCCTTCCTTGCCAATGAGAAGACTGCGGTCATCATACAAATGCTTATAAACTAAGAATTTATATGACACAAAAAGATGATACTAGCATTGCTCAAGGTAGACCAAACATGAGGACTATTTTCATTTAGGGGGTTCTTGGAGTTGACTGTATTGCCTCATTTTTGTCACTGAATATATATTTTTCCTTGGTAGTGTTGAAGTTTTCAATAACCCAAGCTTTAATTTAAAAATGTCTTTCCATCGCCTATGTCTTCATTTTCTACTTTTGATTCTCTAATTAAAATTTTTGTTTATATAAAGAGAATTGTGAAATATAGATCAAATGTCTTTAGTCCTTTGATGTTAGCTTAATGTGTTTTAGAAGTCTTATATTCCTTAAATTAACATTGGTTTACAACAGAGGATTAAAATTGGTGATTCAAGGAACACAATTTTTCTGCATGTTTATTTTTCTTATTGAAGCACCATTGGTTTACACCCTTATCAGTGTTTTGGAAGTATAAGATTTCCTCCCTCTGGAAATGGGCAATTACAACCAAAAACAAACAAAAAAACTCAACAAGATCAAAAGGTCAAAGATAGACCAAAGGGAGGAGAGGACAAAGACTGGGATGAGGGCAGAAAGAGCACAAGGGACTGAAGCGATGGTGCACAGGTGAAATGGTGGTGGGAACCCCCTGGGGACTACAAATGATGTCAAATATAATTAAATAAATCTAATAAAAAATATTTCCTCTCTCTGGAGTATTTAATTACTTTAATAGTTACTAACATCTAAAGTTGGGAAGATTTTGTTTACAAAACTGCTCCTTGGCTTATCTTGAAAAAAAGTGAGAAAGTTTGGCCACACAGTGCCTACATTTCTACACCCCCTTAAGGAAACAACTGTCTGAGCTGATAGCCACTTCCTCATCACGTTCACTATATTCTTACCAATCCCTATTGCATTACCCCCCACTGACACAAAATGTTTATTTCTATTTTACTATTATTGCTATTTTTTTTTACTACAGAGAGAAACTTGAAATATGTTTTCAAAAGTGGGAAACCAAAAGACTGTCAGAATTGTTCATTTTGAGAAAACTGGAGGGAGACCACTTATCTATGGGAGCAAAGGCATTTCCTGTGAATTTTATCTACATCTGCTTCCATTATTTACATTATCAATGTGATCTGCATAAGCCTTTACATTTGGGCTACTGAGCACAAAATTTTCCACTCTCTATGTTGCTAATGTGCCACACAGCCCTTCTCAGGAGAATAAGATATATATGCACATTCTAAAATCTTTAAAAAGTAAAGGAAAAGCACACATGAACAAGTTTTTAATGACAGATTAAAAACATTTTACGAGGATATAATGAGCTTTCATTTGCCATATTTAATGTCATATTTTCTTATCAGAAATAAAAAGATTATATTCTTCCTTTTGACAAGTCATAATGGAAAATCCAAAGCTGATGCATATTAAATAAATTCAATTCTGTGCCAAGACCCCTCTGGCCATGATATTTTCCTCTTACCCTATCAGGGAAGTTTTGTAGGGATAACATTTCAGTCATGCCAGCTCACTTTTACAGGTCAATATTGATCTGGATTAGAAAACTCTTAAGACAGTCTTTGCCTTTTTTCACAATCATCTACCGTATGTCATCTCTCCACAAATGTGTTGTTCTTTGTTGTAGAAATTTATAACTTGGCATCCTGAGCCACCATCTTAAGTTACTTTTTCTTTTGATTTCTTCTATATTATGGGCACTGCATGCATTAATAAACCATTTCTTTCCTCTTATAAAAAGAAAAAAAGACAAACAACAAATGTGGGTGAGGATGTGGAGAAAATTGAATCCTTGTACAATGTTGGTGAGGATGTAGAGTGGTCCAGCCTCTGTGGAGTAGAGTATGGATGTTCCTCAAATTATTAAAAATAGATATATGATATGATCCAGCAATTCCACTCCTAGAATCTACTCAAAGCATTCAAAATCACTAATTCAAAGGAATATATGTACCCCTATGTTCATTGTAGCATTACTTATAACACCCAATTTATGGAAACAACCTAAATACCCATTGACTGAGCAATGGTTTAAGAAGATATGTATGTATATACAATAGAATACTACTAAACTTTAAAAAAATATATGAGTTCGGGTCCTCCCTGGTGGCACAGTGGGTTAAGCAATGCACTATGAAGCAAACTATAGCCACTGCTGCATGAGTTTGATCCCTGCCCCCGGCTGGGGACGTGGCCCACATGGGCCACCTGCCTCACCTGCTGCTCCCCTCAGCAGTGTATTTCAGTTGATCAGGATCTGCCTGTTCTGTTCCCCACTCTGACTGGTAGATTCTCTCATCCCCCGCACCTCTGGCCTGTACCCCAGTGCTGGCATGCATAAATAAATAAATCTTTTAAAAATACATATGAGTTCTTATCATTTTAAACAACTTGGATGGAATTGGAGGGGATTATGCTAAGTGAAATAAGTCAGAAGGAAAGACAAAAACCAGATGATTTCACTCATATATGGAATATGGGAAGCAATCAAAGGGATGGATAAAACTAAATCGCATCAAACCCTAGAAACATGACTACAGAATTGAGGCTGGTAGAGGGCAAGGGAGTGTGATGGTGGGCACAGAGGAGGTAGGAGTCCAATGGTCTAAGGGAAAGGAGTATGGGTGTTTTGATAGTGGTGGAGGTTTGGTAACATAAACCTGAGGAAATGTGAACCTATTCCCCTAAATTATATACAGTGTTGTAAACCAATGTTAATTCAATTTTTAAAAAGTAAAACATAATTTTCATTTACAGCATCCTGCTGCTTTTCTAAAATATCTGCTAAACACATCAGGTTGAAAGTGTTCAATGGCAATGACAGAGAAATATCTTGAAAGCAGTCAGATCAAGATGACCCATAATATACAGAAGAGCAACAATACAAATAACTGACTCTCCATCAAAAACAATGGAGGCTGAAATCAGTTTTAAAAGAATGAAAGAAAAAACCCTATCAATTCATAAATATGTATTCAGAAAAAAAATTGTCACTAGTCAAAGTGCAACAAAGAAAGTGTCAAATAAGTAAACAATAAGAAAATGTCTTTTCCATTTAGCTGCAATACAAGATACACTAAATTGTTTTCTTCAGGATTCATGAAAATGACATTAGCTATAAAATCAAATCTAAGAATGAAAAGCAGAAGAAACTGTAAATATGCAGCAAAGTACAAAATGCTCTCCTTTATTTCCCTCTTAATTTCTTTAAAATACAAATGACTACCTGGGGCTATAATTGTATATAGATGTAACATGACATAAAAGAGAAGCATGGCTTTGTTCTTTCATCAGATGTAAAGTAGTACAAAATGGACTCTAAGCACAATGTAAAATATGGGATTTGTATTGTTATCTCTATTTTTTAATTAAAAGTAACATTTTACTTATTTATTTTTAAAATATAATTTATTTATATATATTTTACATCACTGTTCATTTTTGTACTATGTTTGCTTTCTCCTCTTAGGTGTAATCCCCATAGAATTCCCACCACCAATTCACCTGTGTGCCATATCCATAGTCATTTGTGCTCTTCCCTCCCTTGTTCTGATCCCTTTCATACTCCCCAACCCACAGAATGTCTCTGATTTATAGTTGTCTGCCAATTTTTTTTGTTATTATTTTTCCCCAATCCCTTATTTGGTCCTCCTATATTCCTTCTATAAGTGAAACCATCCAATTTTTGTCTTTTTCCTTCTGGCTTACTTCACTGCACATAATCCTTTCTATTTCCATCCATATTGCTGCAAATGGCATGAGTTTTATTGCTGAGTAGTATTCCATTGTGCCTATATACCATATCTTCTTGATCTAGTCATCTATATTGGGGCATTTGGGTTGTTTCCATATATACCTATTAGAAATAGTGCTGTAATAAACACAGGGGTCCAGGTATCCTTGTGAATTAATGTTTTTGTGTCCTTTGGGTAGATTCCCAGGAGTGAAATTGCTCAGTCATATGGTAGCTCCATACTTTTGTAGTCTGAAGAAACTCCACACAGCTTTCCATAGTGGTTGGACCAGTTTGCTTTTCCACCAGTTTAAGAGAGTTCCTTTTTCTCTACATCCTCATCAACATTTGTTGTTTGCTGGCTTTTTTAATGTGTGCCATTCTCACTGGTGTAAGGCTGTTTCTCATTGTGGTTTTGATTTGCATTTCCCTGATTATGAAGCAACCACACAACCCAGCTATTCCACTTTTAGTAATCTACCCAAAGGACATGAAAACATTAAACTCAAAAGGAAACTTACTATGTTTATTGTAGCAATATTTACAAAAGCCATTATAGAGAATATATTTAAGGATAGAGGGGGGGATACAAATAACCAGCTATCTCATAACCCACTGAGGACCACAATTAACTTTTGGGATTTATTTTCTGACACTTGAAAACTATTTAAAATCTAATTTCAAATTACTGTGATGATTTGTGGTAGCTCTATGCTTTTACTTGTACAGAACAAAATCATATCACATGGATATTTCTGTTAATACACCAGAGAAGTTATGTATAATTTATCCTTGAAAATGAACTATTAAAGAAAATCACTAAGAAAACCTTACAGACACATTCAAGGAGCATAGTTCCATGCTTTTTCAAAATTAAAGCGTTTCATTTTAAAGTAAATTACAATTAAAGTCTGCAAATCAACATATTTGATTATAGGTAATGCAAATTCCAGACTGCAGAAATTGAGAACAAAATTAAATTGCCTCTACACATACTCATGATCAATTTGGACAAAACCCTTGAATCTGACTAATTTGGCAATGCACCAAGACACAATTTAAATATCACCCATTACATTCTCAAAACAAATATTGCTGAATAAAAAGCAAGCCTTTGATGAGTCCAGGGTATTAATTTAAAGCATGGAGGTTAATGTCCACAATGGAAAGGAAATTGACTGTCTACTGGAAAAAGCATGATGTGCTTATCCTCTAGTATATTGAGCACTAAACTAAGCTTGAGAAGAAGTTTGAAAATTCGATTCATAGACAAGCCTTCCCCTGTGGAAATCTCATATGTGTGAGCATTAAAAGCTGTGGCTCATTTATTCCAATATGGTCCTAAGCCTTAACTGGCTTTTGAAGTCTAGTATCTGCCTGTTACTTCATTTCTTTATTCAAACAACTACCTTCCCCAACTATAAAATTTAGTTCCTTCCCCCATGTTAGTCTCATGTGTATAAAATAATAGCACCCAATCATAATATTTGGTAGATGTAAACAGGAGTGAGTCAGATCTGGATTTAAGCTCTGGTTCCATACCTGTTAGCACAGCAACACCAAAATTTACCTACTTTTAATTTAACTCAGAGGTGTAAAACTACGTTAGGTCTTTACCCCTGTATAAAATGGTGTGTGGTATCCTTATTGGTCCATCTGTACCCACTTTATCTAGTGCAGCACTCTCTATCTGTCCCCTTAGGGATACGCACAGTCTACCAGGTTATCCTTGCCCTCTAACCAACCATTTTCTATTATGAAGTGACCTGGAGCTCGCAACTAGGTTATCAAGCTCTCTTGTGGAACATAAACCATCTAACGGAATGCCAGCACCAGAAAAATTCATTTTGTGACTATGATAAAATGAGGAAAAAAGCAAGACAATCATGCAAACTACAAAAATGAGCAGATACCCCCTTCTTCTAGTTAATGGGCAACTGTTGCTTCCTTACCATTTATAGCTTGAAACTTGCTCTATTGTAGCCTCCTAGACACAATGTGTTAAAAAAGCTAATCAGAATTAACTCTTGCTTAAGAGCAACTTCCCATTTCCTTGACCCCTCTACAAAATCACATAACGCAAGTCTAAATCCTCTAATACTACATTCTTAATGTATTACTGAAGCAACCCATGGATCTCTATCATTTACATCCTTCTTCATGGCAATTAGTAAAAAGCCCAACTTTGGCTAAAAGTAGTTCCTGGTAGTCTTTGGCAAGAAAATGTTTACCCAGGATGGTCCTGAATTGGTTAGACATCCTGAGATGACAATGTAGAATTCTTTAAGCCCTGTAATTCCTTGTCTTCACAGTATCGGATTGCTGAGCTGAGCAAAGGCCTGCAAAGGACTGAGTCCATGGAAATGGAGTAGGCAAATTGTCTTGGCATGGTATGGAATAAGATGTGGAAAGACTGCATAAAACTGAAAGCAGCAAATGGAGTCCCTGCCCGAAGTGCCTAATGGCAGCTTCTCTGGCACACTGGATCCTGGGCCCTGGCACACTCAGCTTAAGGTAAGGTAGCAGGGAGACTAGAACTATGGAATTCACACCGGCTTAGCTCAGAGGCATTTTTTCCCAGTGGAATAGGGATAACTTACTCCTGAGATCCATGAACATAGCCCTTACTGCAGTCCTACTGACTTTATAGAAAAAAAATTTTAAGAGAATACTATGAATAATGATTTTTCCAACAAATCTAAGAAAAATCAACAAATTCCTAAAAAAACAAGTGACAATAAACAACTAAAGATGAAAGTTAAAAAAAAACCTGAATCACTAATAAAACCCTCACAACAAAGAAGTACTATTTGGTCCATCAATTCCATTTCTAGGTGTTTATCCCTTGGAGCAGAAAAACACTAAATGGAAAATACATGTGTATAAAAAGAAGATGAGGTGTGTATTCACAATGCAATGCTACTTTTCTATAACAAGATGAAATACTTCCATTAGTGATAACGTGGATTGACCTAGAGGGCATTATATTAAGTGAAATCTCAAAATAAAGAAGAAAAACACCACATCACTTTGTATGTGGATGATAAAGAAACAAAGCAAGTGAAGAAACTGAACTAAACAGAAACACTGAAATTCAGAGAACAGATTGGGGGTTATCAGAGAGGAAGGTGGTTGGAGTTGAAAAAGCAGGCATAGGGAGGTCAATAGGATGGGGTGGACAACACCTAATGCTGTGTACCTGCTGTCACGCTGCACCTCTAACTCATACAATCTTAGCAACCAAAGTTAATTAGATACTTTTTTTCAAAAAAGAAAGAGACTTCATTGGTGACTTCATTGGTGAATTCTACCAAACATTTAAAGAAGAATTAAACCTAATCCTTCTCAAACTCTTCCCCAAAAATGGAAGTGTAAGGAATAATTCCTAACTCATTCTATGAGGCTGATATCACAAGAAAGACATAGACAAAAAACCCTTGTGAATATAGAGATAAAAATCCTGAAAGAAACACTAGCAAACTGAATTCAATAGTATGTCCAAGTGGGATCTATTCTATGAATGAAAAGGTGGCTCAACAAAAGAAAATCAATAAATGTAATACACCACGTTAACAGAAAAAAAGAAAAAAAATGAGAGGTCATCTCAATTGATGCAGAGAAAACATTTGACAAAATGGAACACTCTTTCAAGATAAAAGCACTATGAAAACTAGGAAATGAAGGTCACTTTTCCAACATGATAATGGACATTTATGAGAAACCCACAGCTAACATTATACTCAATGTTAAAAAACAAAACTGAAAACATTCCTACTAGTAACAAGACAAGGATGCTCACTTTCATCACTGCTCTTCAATGTTGTACTGGAAGTTCAATATTAGGAAAAAAGAAAGTAAAAATAAAGACATCCAAACTGAAAAGAAAGAATTAGAACTATTTCTACTAACAGGTGACAAGGTCCTATACATGTAAAATCTTTAAAAATCCAAAAATGATTATTTTTTAATAAACTAATTCAATAAAGTTTCAGGACAGATGATCAACATACAAAAAAATAGTTCTATTTCTATACACTAACAATGAACAGTCTGTAAAGGAAATTAAGAAAACAAACTCATTTGCAGTAGCATGCAAAGGAGTAATCCCCAGAAATAAATTTGACAAGGGGGTGAAAAACATAACTAAAAGTACAAAATGTTGCTGAAAAAAAACACATGATCATATCAATAGATGCTGAAAAAGCTTTCGACAAAGTTCAGCATCCATTTATGATGAAGGCCCTTAGATTCCTCGGGATAGAAGGACCATATCTTAAAAATAATAAAGAACATATATGACAAGACCATAGCCAGTATCATTCTCAATGATGAAAAGCTAAAAGCCTTCTCCCTAAGATCTGGAACAAGACAAGGATGCCCTCTTTCACCACTGCTCTTCAATATAACACTGGAAGTCCTGGCCAGAGCAATAAGGCAAGACAAAGGGAATACAAGGCATCCAAATAGGAGAAGAAGAAGTAAAATTATCACTGTTTGCAGACAATATGATAATATACATAGAAAACCCCAAAAGCTCTACAGAAAATCTACTCAAGCTAATCGGCCAGTGTAGCAAAGTAGCAGGATACAAAATCAACACACATAAATCAGTAGCCTTCCTTTATATGAACAACCAAGCTAAGAAGAAGAAATCAAAAAACCATCCCTTTTATAATTGAAACAAAAAAATTTAAATACTTGGAATAAATCTAACAAAAGAGGTGAAGGACCTCTACAAAGAAAATTACAAAACATTGCTAAAAGAAATAGAAGAAGATGCAAAGAAATGGAAAAACATCCCTGGCTCATGGATTGGAAGAATTAACGTCATCAAAATGGCCATCCTACCAAAAGCAATCTACAGATTCAATGCTATTCCAATAAAAATGTCAATGTTATTCTTCAAAGAAATAGAAAAAAATTGATGAAATTCCTATGGAGACACAAAAAAACCTCGAAGAGCCAAAGCTCTCCTAACTGAAAAAAAGGGATGTGGAGGGATCACACTTCCAGACTTCAAACTTTACTACAAAGCCACAATCATAAAAACGGCATGGTA
>JAGFMF010011853.1:3000309-3020563 GCA_019455555.1 Galemys pyrenaicus | reverse complement strand
TCCCTCGTGCTCCCATCTTCCCTCAACCCTCCCCCTCCCCTCCCCACCAGGTGTCCCCAGTCTGTCCTTGACTCCTCATTTTTGGTTTCTGTGTCTTTCAGACTCCTAATTTTAGAAGATGGCCTTCCGAGGCCATAGAAATGGCTAGATCACTACCCCCTGCTATTGTGGCCCCATGGGTACTCACTCAACAGCCCCTATGGGTGATGAAGATGCCAGAGAGGTTGAAATCCCAGTCCTGGTGCCCATAGACATGAATGTCAGACCACAGCTGTTGGTTGGTCACTGAAAGACAATGGGACTCACGAAGAAGCTCAGGGTTTCAACACTGGGAAGTTGTCCTGGAGGATGGAAATGAACATTCATTAAACTCTTTCTACATTATAGTAATTTTATATGTTATTTCCCTTAATCTAGAAAATAAACCTTCCAAATGGAGTTACTATTCTCTTTCTAAGCTAGAAGTCAAGTCAACAGACACGCACCAGCAATATTGTAAATTACTAACCAGAGACTCTATGCTGGGGATTGTTTTAAAACCCAAGCTTTTCCCACTGTGTTTTGTGGCCTCATGAGCTTTTGATGCTCTCTCTGTATAATCTCCCAGTAGACTGACAATTACCCCACCCCAGTGTATTCTTCAAACATTTGTAATTAACCACACTGGGTTTTTCAAATAATCAAAACCAATGAGATTTTTTAAACACTTGCATTGTAAGAAAATGAAAAGCAACATAAGATGAGAAGGGAAAATGTGCACATATATTATAGACACTGAGCTAATATTCATGACATATCAGAAGGTGACTATACCACCTGCTATGCTCACACTTTATGCCTATTGTTTAACAGTACACCCTTCACTCTAAAAGTAATTCTCTTTGATAGAAACCATCCTTTTTGACTAATAAGAGATGGATAAAGAATACTTCACAATTTCATAAAAAGCAGTGTTTGTGCCCAACAAACCTATAAAAAGATAATCCAAATGCATTCATGAGAGGAACATAAAATTGTAAGCATTCATAAGTGAAAAAAGGAACGTTGTAGATTAGTGTATTTCCCCTTTTTTGCTGAAGAATATAAATGTATGGCTGTACATTTATATTATTTGTGATATGTATTTCGTGTGTTTATTTGCATAAAAATACATATATGTGCCAGTACATTGTATGGGAATAAAATCACTCATCGACTATATTAGCAGTCTATTCAGAATGTTTATCTTATAAGGGTAGACAGCACAGTTTCATTTTTTATTTATAAATTTCTCTATGATTGATGTCCTGGATGCAGAAATAAATTTATATGCAGATATATTTATATGAATATATATGTACATTTTGTAATTCTTTAAAGTAATTGAGATATAATTTCAAAGCACAGGAAAAAGTTTGTTATAATCTGACAAACAAACCTAATGTTATACAACTATTCTTTGAAACAGTATTCACATACTAAGCATAAAGGGCAGGCTATACATTGCATTACAAGGTGATTTCATTTGTTTTTGATGATACACATATGTGCATGAATAAGTACATGTTATAAAGCAAATTTGTCTAAAAAATATGACCCAAAATACAAAATGTGTGCACATGCACCACACACACACACTCGCGCGCCTGCGCGCGCACTCCCCTGAGACACTCACACTGGCGACTTTCTCTTCAACTGAGACAAAGGTGGAACTGCCCGCCAGGAGCTCAGAGAACTAGGAAGCATTCATTCTACAGGGAGGCCTCTCTGTGCCATTCAAGTCTCCCGCAAACCCTGTTTGGTGGATCGCACCCGAGGCCCCTCCCTCCCCCAAATCTTTGCGGAGCCTCCTTCCAGACTTATCGAGTGGTGTAGTTCTGAATTTGACCAGCATGTGGCAGTTATCCCAATATGCTACCTTTGCTACCATAGAAAAGCCTCGATTTCTCTAAGGAGAAACACTAGTAATAGTTGCGACTTACTAATAACCAAGCATAAAGCAGCACGTACACTATGATTTAAAATATATTTTTAATTTCCTGATGATGACTCCCAATTCTATACCCCTCTGGTTAATTGATTCGTTCAAGAAATATTTAGTCAGAGGAAGAGATACTTTCTTTTAAAAATGTTACATTTCTATAGAAGATTTCCTCAAGAATAGAATAGTGTCTAGGTGGATTATCTGAGTAAACTGTGTGTTTAGTTCTTCCCTCTGCTTCTTGTCTATTTACCTGTTTCAAACTGAGTTTTTGATCCATGGATTTGTGGAACTTCAGGGTCATTCTTATTAGAAATGTTACTATTGGAAATAGCTGGCTAAGACTCACAAAAACTTACTGCAAAGTCAATTCAGTGCAACTAAGTTGGACAGATATTTATTGTGACCTAATCATGATCTGGACATAGTGAATTCTCATAAAAGAGAGGATTTCTATATAATCCCTACTGACAAAATGAGTGGTAGATTTCTGGGGGAAGTTGAGCCTTAATTCACCCCTTTGAGGGTGACCATTGAATTTAGATTCCCTGTTGTCCTTTATAGTTGGTGTCCTTTCTGAAAAGGGAACCATTTTTCTGCTTCAAGTCAGAGTTCACTTCCCAAGTACACAGGAAATTCTAGGGGATGGAAGTGGAAGGAGATAAAAATAAAAGTAACATGATGTCTGCACACTTTTGTTTTCATTTTTTTTCTATTGAGGTAGCATTACTTTGCAACACTGTAAGTTTCAGCTGTATAGTTTCTCTCCTCAGACACTGCACATAACACAAGACCTAATAATATCTAGTCACCACCCACCACCACCTAACTGGTCACTTTTATCTATTGTCGCCTCCACCCTTTACCCCTGGTGTGGTAACCACCATTCTGTTGTCAGAGACTAACGGCCTATTTTTGTCTTACTTTTGTTTGTTCATTTGTTTTTTTGCACAATATGGAGGTGCTTTAAAAAATTAAAAATAAAATTCCCATATGAGTTCTGTGGTATACTGGAGGAAAACCAGAGTTGGCAGTCAGAATGCATTTCCTCCCAACCCTGTTTATCTACTTAGTGAATGATTGACCCCAATTCTCTGTGCCTTGGTCTCCTAATCTGTGTAGTGAAAGTGACAATTCCCTACATCATAGTTAAGAGTGATGAATAAATTAAATAAGATAGATAAGGGAAGAAGCACAGTGCCAAGCACATTGCAAATGCTCAGAGTTTATCGTGTTTGCCTGAAAGTGCCTCCAGGAGATACTCATATCCTACAGGTGCAGGATTGGCATTTGTGCAAACCTGAAAGTGAATTCTCCATTATGTTCTGTGCCCTGGGTGCCTGGCTTGTCCAAATTATATCACCCTAGTCCTGATCCTGGTTGAGAGGACTAATAGTATCAAGATAGGCTAGAATTTACAGAGTGTTCACTATGATCTAGTCACTATGCTAAGAATGTTCCATGTGTTATCTCTTGAATTCTTCCCTACCACCGTGTCAAGCAGATAATATTATGCCCTGTTGAGAGATAAAGAGAGGCTTAGAAGATTATCCAGCTTCTACAAGATCATGCAGTCAATTACTGGGAAAGTTATGGTGGTGGACTGTATGGATCCCAAATCCATGTTATTAACAATTCATAGACAGCATTCCTCTGTTATAGAAAGGAAGCTGAAGGGATGAAGTGACTTGAAAATCACTGTAACTCAATGACCTGAAGCTCAATACAAATATCTATCAAACAGACCCACTATTAGGATTTGTTCTTCTGTAGCATCTTATCTATCTGGGGTTCAATAGGAAACTTTACCTGAAGGGTGAAACAAAGGGAAGAGGATTAAATATTTTCTTAGTGTGTCATCTGTTTTTAGCATATGTGGTAATTAATGCAATGATCCTTCCTACTGATTACCATAGGGTTGAAATATGTCCATTGTGCTAAAGCATCTAAGAAAGAAGGTGGCATAGATTCAGGCAGTTGAGGAAGGTGAGGTAAGGAGAATGAACACAACACATTATTTCTACTATATAGGCTAAATATTATGTTTTCCCCTTTATTCTTAATAACCACCATTCAAGGTGGCTAGTAGTATCTCCATTAAACAGATGAAGAGTGTAAGTAGTTTGTCCCAAGTCTCCAGAATTATACATCACAGAAGAAAGACTCAAAACCTGCACTGTCCCAAGGCCTAAGCACGTTCCCAGGTGACCCGCTGCTGCCTATACTTTGAGACTAATAGTTCAGTGGACTGGGATTTAGCTAGGAATGGTTAGGACAGTGGAAAATACCTACCAGTGTTTTTGCTGTGTTGCCCTATAAATCCGAATATCTAAATGGAGATTTATAAATACTTATTGAGAGGCAGAAATCTCACAGAGGAATACTACTGAGAATAACATGTGGGGGAGAAAATCAACCACAACTCATTCTAGAAATGAAACTAAAAACAAAGAGTTACAAATTCAAAAACATTATCGATTTTTTAATCTCATTTCTGCAAAAGAATATAAAAGTATATGTGTGTCTATATAGTAATCTGTTGATATATTTAAATTAGTATCTAATTATCAAGGAAAGCCATCTGGAAGGACACATAACCACTAACAATAGTGGTTCCATAAAGTATGAGGGTTGTGAGATAAAAAGGATAGAGATTAAATTTCACCTTCTAACAATGTACTGGTAATCATTCCATTTTGTTAAATAACCACATATTGATTACATGATCTAAAAATATATATTAATGCTTTCAACAAACAAAAAACAACTAGATGTAAATTGAATCACAAAACAGATAATGTATAAACATATGTATTAATATTGAAACGTGTTCACAATATACACTTCAATGAGAAAAACTGAATTACAAAATGTACAGATTAGACTCTATTGTTTCCAAGTATGTTAAAATGTGTAATGCCAACTATTAACACACAAATGCATACACACATACAAACACACACACACTCCTCCTGAGGTGGAGCTAGGACTGCTTATTCCTCCTCAGTTAATCCTGGGGCAGTTGCTGAATTTCATGATAATACTCTTGCCCTAGGAGACTTCCAGAAAGCTCTGTCTGGTAGATGGAGCACAGAAAGCTTCTTCATTCACAAACTTCCTGCTCTATGATTTTCAATCTGCAACTCACATCAGTGGCACAATTTTTCTTAAAATTTATTGAAAGGAAAAATTTATTGAAAGGAAAAAAAGTAATGAATAAAAATGATATTTGAAAAATCAATGAGTGACATAAAATATGACCTCAATCTATTTCATAAGATAAGTATGTATGGAAACATCTTTCTTTTCCAATAATGACTATTCAATCTTTTTTAAAAAAATGTATTTATCTAAGTACAATTGTTTTACACCCTTGCTAACTTTTTGGCAGTATAGTATCCCCCCTGACCCCCCCATCTCAGGTGTGGTCAGTCACTCTCCCACCACCAAAGCATCCAAAGTCCTCCACCATAGGCCACTGTGCAGTAACCCCCCCCTCACCTTTACCCCCTACCCAACCGCTCCTGGATGCCACATATCTATGGTCAGCTTTCAAGGGTTGATTTTAAAGTTTGTCTTTGACCTTTTGTTTGGTTTCTATATAATACACTTATAAGTGACACCATCAGTATTTATCTTTCTCCTTCTGGTTTATTTCATGTAGTATAAGCCCCATCCACATTTTTGCAAATATCATGAGTTCATGTTTTTTGATTGCTGAGTAGTATTCCACTGTGCTCCACATCTGTTTTGGGGGCCACCCATCTGTTTTGGGGGACTTAGGCTGTGGATGGAGACATCTTCAAGAGGTAAACAGTTTCATTTTCTTCTATCTCTAAAAATCTGTCATTTGTTCATTAATTCATTCATACTTCCATTCATCCTATAGTGTTCGAGAGTTTCTTGTATGCCAGCCACTGCCAGCCTAAATCTACCACTTCCCTCTGACCTCCTGTTTCCTGAACTCCAGTACTGAAATGTTCTCTGCTCTACTAGATCCGCTCAGTGTTTGTATTCACCCATAAACACTTCACAGGGCTCAGACCTCATAACCCATCGGCATAACCCAAGGAATCCAGGAACCATAGAAGACAATCCTCTAAAAGGAAAAGGAAGGGAGTAGAGCAGAGACATCCTAAGACTTTGAGCACTTCAGCTACTTTCTTATACACACAACTCACTTTTCTGCATACTAACAGCTTCGGTTCCTTATCCTGATTGGAACTCACTGACAAAACAGAGTAGGAAGAGTTAAAATGAGACAGTTCTTGGAAAGTCTCATTCTTGGTTTCTCTCACGGGCCTGAACTATAGAGTTCAGGCACTTTCTACAATTGTCCTATTAAAATTCCGCAGTGTTCCGGACATGCCCAACTGCCGAGCAGTGGATTTATACACAGGATTTCCCCGGGGATGAAACAGGTCATAGGGTATTTCCTGCCAGTTATATCTGGTTTGGGTCTCAGAATAGACCTGCCTTCTCTTTGCCCAGCTAATGTCTCCTTTTCCCTCAGGTCCCAGATGAAACACCACTTCCTAGGGCAAGTCTCCCCAACACACCGAAGACGGGAGAGATACTCGTACTATCTGCTCTGTTCTGTTCTCATGACACCCTGACTTCTCCTATCATAGCGGCTACAAAACTTCATCCCTGTTGCTAGTTTCACTGTCTTCCCCTTTAGACTGATAATTCTAGGACAGAAAGGATCATGATTGCAATTGTGTGTGTGTGTGTGTTTACCATTATAATATGTTACCACCTCTAAGGTTTCATGCCTCTATGTTTATTCACATCCAAAATGGAATTTATTCACATCCACGATGGAATACTATTCGGCAATCAAAAAAATGATGTGGATTCTTAGTCATGGCTTTATTCTACTAAAAATTTTTACTTTATTCTTACCCTTTCACAGTTTCTTTTGATTTAGGTCATGCCACATGTTATTAAAACTGCAAAGGCTCACGTACTTATATTAATGGAAACTTGCAATTTTTAATAATAGGTCTTTATTCTTTAATTTTATGTTTTATCTCATGATGCTTATCTATGAATGATAGACAGAAAATTAATACAAAAGACCAAAATAACATAAATAACTCATAATTCTACTGCACAACTAATAACACTTTCTATAATAAACAATGGTGAGATGAATAACAGTCACATTTGCACCTTTAGGAGAGATCTAACTTGTTTGTGATTTGTCTATTTTGTCCCCTGAAACTCTTGTGTTTTCTAGGCTTTTGTGAACAAACCTATTTGACTTGCTTGATGCATATGCATACGGGTGTTTGTGAATGTATGTGTGTGTGTGTGTGTGTTCCTAAAACACTTATCCATGTTATACGCATGTGTCTTCATTGATAGATACTCTCTGTGTTCTTTCTGTCCTTCAATAAATTTACATTTGTGATAAAGACCAAAACTAGATATTGGGATTGATGAATTATATTGTTTCCATACTCTTGTGCACATCCTTAACTATTTCCTTAGGGTACATTTCAAGACATGGAATTGCTGCCTCAAATGGTATACACATGCTTAATTTAATTCCCCACCTGCCACCCAGAAAAGTTGGACCAATTTAAAGTCCATAAACTGGAATTAAGTGAAAAAAGCCTCAGGGAAGTGAGGAGCATGGCTGCACTGATGTCCTGTTAGAAAGTGCAGGATTTAGATTCCCCTGAGCAGCTTAAAGGCTACAGTAACAGTAACTACATCTCAAAGTAGTCAGTAATGAGAGGTAATACTAAGCATAAGCATATTATAAAGTAGCATGGGGGTCAGTGATGGTGACAGCATAGAACTTGGAGTCAGTAGGCCTGCAGTTTGATGAAATATACATTTCAAACCCTTTTATTATCATTATTATGAGACAGTTTGTACCCCCAGGCCAGCACCACAGTTAGCTAGTGTTAATCCAAATCCTCACCTAACCAGTGTGTGGGTCATAGTCTGACATACCAACAGCTCTCCTATGCCAACTCCCCAGCAGAAGACTGTTCTATCCACTGATCATAAGGAATTTCCAGAAAGAGAAAGCTGTTCTCCTTATTAACTGAACACTCATCACCAAGAATCCCTTAATAAAGTGAAAGATGGTTGGAGCTTGCAAGATGCTACAGATACCTGTTCTGAATGCTTAGCAGCTCTCTTGAAACTCAAATGCTATTACTCTCCTGCTTGGTGTCCAAGAGATAGAATGGTTCAAACAAATGACTTGGCTGGCCAGAAATTGTTGATTTTGGTGTGGGACTTGACCTGGCTTGGACCCCAAGAGAAATCTGTGAATAGTAAAAGGTTTATATAAGGGTTGGATGACTAATGCAGAAGGCAATTAAGCAATTCTGAACATTCTGCCTTAGACCCTAGAATGAGAAAGTCATTTATTTTCCTACTTGAACGTAAGCTCTCCTTTTTTCTTTTTCAGTAGATATGGTTTGGCAGAGCCGAGGCCCTCTGAAAACAGTATGACTCAGCCGTATGCTGTGGAAAGAGACTTGAAAAAGCAGGTTTGTTCTGTTGAATTACATGAGCATTTGCACGGGGTAGACATAGGCATTACATAATACAGTTTGGTCATGAGGGCTAGACTTTCACCTTTTACTTTAGGTACTCCTAGAATAATAACTTTTTAATACTTACCATCAACATATTTTTCATATTTGAATTATAGCATATTGTTTTTTGGTTTTGGAATTAAAAATAGTTTGAAAATTATTAAGCTATAAATTAAGAAAGCATTACTGTAGAGAACTGGATTTTACACCACTCCTCTCTAACCTTTATTTTTCAAGTAAAATTTCAAGGTCCAGTAAAATACCACTTCTGTGTTTTTCCTATATACACTCTATATTAAGTTATCTCCATGTATGGCATTCTGAAAAAATGAATTATAAGTTGGTTATTGTTACTTAAAGATCATACAGCAGAGATTCTTTTTCAAAATAATCTTTACTGTTTAAAACCCCTAATGTAATGCTTAAACTGCTGTCCAAAGTCATTGTCCATTAGCTTTGTATCAGAGGGGCAGAGACACAGAAATCATACTTATTTGGAAGGTCCTGTGATGAAATCCTACATCACAGGATGTAAAAAGGATAAAGCTACCGTGAGCAATCCAGTTCCATTCTTTTAATGTTTGAAGGAAATTGTTGATAACAGATCTCATTTGTGGATGAGAAAGGACTAGTCATGAGAAATGGAAAACAGCACTTCTAATGATTCTGAACTATTAATTTGTATTTTCCAAGGTCTCTTTGATTGACATCCAAGCTGCCTTCAGTCTTACCACCATAGCCATATTCTTACACATATTCTGTTATTTAACTATGGGAAAAAATCACTCTGCAATATACATCCAGGAAGTGAATTGTTGCATCACTAAGCATATGTCCTTGTTATGACTAATAACTGCCACACAGATCTCGAGATGAACATGTAGACACATGTTTGGGAGAGCCTACATTGCGATTACCAGCCATTCTAGTTTTCACCTGTCTGTGAGGTAAATGACATTTCTGTGTTCTTTAATTGGAAACTTCTAATGAATTTGAATGCTAAATACTTAAAATACATACTGCTTATTTTGATTATAACTCTGGTTTATTTAATTTACCACTAAGCTGGTTTTTTGCGTGTCTCACTTTTTGCTTTTGCTCCATACCATGGTGGTGCTTTTTTTCCTTCATACTTTATGGCATGAAAAAAGGATCAACATTTATGCTTGTAATCAAAAATTTGCCAACTGATCTAATAACATCACTTCCCAAACAATCGATCCATGTTACCCACTGATTAGAAATGACAAACTTATCACATTTTACAACCTTTTTGGGACTGAGCTTTTATTATATTCCATTAAATTGTATCTTAGATTTTTTCATCCATCTTATCCTGTTTCAATATTCCTGCTTCATAAAACATTGTAATAACTGAAAAGTAACATTACCCCTTCATTTTTCTCTGGAAAGTTGAAAGTAACAACAACACAGTAAGCATTTGGAGCATTTGCAGTGCATTCAACACTTACATTATCATCCTAATCCTTGACGCACATAGTGGAATACATAATATTCTTATTCCCCTTTAAAAAACAAGAAACTTGAGGTACAGAGAGCTCAACTGTCTTGACATGGAGCATAGTCTCAAACTGACATCTCTGTAGCAAGCTTATACTCCTACCCACTGTTATATTAAAAGGAAGTATGTGAAATTGTTGATCTTGGTGCATTTTTGAGCAACAAAAATGTCAATTTCTTATTGCTCAATTTAACATTAAGTATTTTGTATGTTAAAAATGTGGCCATCCCGGAGGAAGAAGTGCACCCAGCATCTAGAAACAGGTACCGGATCTGCTTTCTGGACACCAGGTCTTCTCTCTCCAGTATTCTACAGAGAGTCATCAATGTTGGTTATTTCTTGGACTCAATTGGAAACTATTTCTCTAATGACCCATCAGAAGGTAATTAAAGGGAAAGGAAAGCACATGAAAGTAAAGGAAATGACCTAATAGTTACTTTTCCTTTTTCCCATATCCAACAGTGAATCCATCCTACAGCTCAGAAATGACACTTAAGTTCATAGATTATTTAAAATATATTTACATTTCATGTTTTTGCTATATTTTCATATACCCTCTATAATAATAACTTTACTATTTATTTAATATTAAAGTCATATCTTTAATATGATAGTGTAAGACAGGAACACAAGATACAGGGATCTATTTGCTTAAAGCCTGCTATGTTCTAGACAATACTGAAAGTGTTGCCATTTTTATCACACATTAATTGCAAGTATACAGTGTATTGCATCTACTAAAAGTAACATTTTCACAGCATAAACAAAATTATTTATTTTGTTTACAAAAAGCATTTTATGAAACAGCTTGTGTGTGGAGTTATCCCAATTCTGTTTTCAATCACATGAATAAAAAAGGAAAAATATTCATTTAACTTTATTTGTTGACTTGATAATGGCTAACAAATACACATTTATTTCTCTATTTTATGCATTCAACATTTATGGTACACCTAATAAATGCAAGGCATTGCCAAACTAAGTCATATCTCCGTCACAGACTTTTTCTTCAGAGTTCCAGATCCTGTTGTCCAACTATAACAGAATGTATATTTACATGTATGATCAGGCATGAACATGTTATTAAGTCAATTCAAAATTTACAGACCTTGAGTATGAAAGCTTACAATCTAAATGCCAGGCCATGCATGTGGTAGGTTCAGGGAGAGAGCATAGGAATTAGAAATGGACAAGCATGGGTTAAAATTCTTTTTCTGTCAGTTATTTAAGGTATGTGAACTTGGAAGTTTACTTAACGTGACCAGGACTTAACTTCCTAGTCTACACAAGGGAATTGTTAATAAATTCTCAAAGGAAATTATGGAATATAATGAAACCAACCATTCTGTCTGAAAATTCAACATGTTAAATTTTCCCACTCTACCTCTTCCCTTTCTTGCAGAAATGACTCTGCCATGAGCTCAATAACATAATTATATCACAGGGAACATTCAGAAATATATCAGCAAAAAGAAATCTAAACATATGTTTACGTTATGTGACCCAAGTCATTCCTGCGTAAAAGAACAAGTTCAATTATTGTTCTTTTCTTAACCTATTTGAACCTTCTAGACTCATGTAAACATATGTATGATTTGGGAGGTTCTAGTATTCTTGGAGCTTCTGAGTGTTAAGATATAACAGAACAAAATACATGATGATGAGTTTATAGGGGAAGGACACATAAATAAGAATGAAGAGCTTTGTCTAGGTCCCAGTTCCTAAGTAGTACCTGATGACAAGACAGAGCATGCCTGAGCATTCAGAAATGTGAAGATCAATGAGCCCTATTTCTACAAACATTCTGAGTTCTTATAAGGGAAGCAAAAAACTCCTACGTGCAAAACTCCATTTTACAAAAGTTATCTGCAAGAAAAATTCAGCCTCTAGAGAGCAGTTACCCTCTAAATGTCCTCTATTCTATCTTTTAAATACCATTGTGTTTTGTACAGATCTGAGGCATGCAGCAGGGGAGGGGGAAGGGGAGGGAGAAGGGTCAGAACAGGGGAGGAAAGAGTACTAGGGACTATGGCAACTGTGGTTCATGGGTGATGTGGTGATGGGAGATTTGTGGGAACTACACCTGAGGAGAGAAATCAAATATTTGACAAAAATGAAGAAAATAATAGTTTAATTTAAAAAAAGGAACAAATGCCATTGTGTTTGGCTTGTTACCTATTAGGGAATAAGCTAAGGGAATTTGTTGCTTTGATGACTTCTTTCTTTGGTCAATTCATTTAATTATGTCAGCAAGATTTTGAGGTAAAGGTTGCTCTGATGGAGGTATTCTGAGGTGGCAGTGTAAATACACAGATCAAATGTGCATGTGTTGTTTGGATCTCTGGTACTGTCTACAACAGTTTTCTGCATGCCTTTCAAAGTTTCATGACTGCCCTCTTTTCTGGGGATTCTTTTTATCTCTAGATTTCAGTCTTTAGCAAAAGATTTAAGCACTGCTTTTAGTGAATGTATAAAATCATACTTCAACTGGGTTCCCGACAGTTCTGGCTCTGTTGACCCTAATGCTAAGATCTTTGCTAACAGGGGAGCGGATCTATGAATGTTAATGGATGTTATTGTGTTTGGAACAACTGTACATTCCATTCTAGAGATGTAATCATGACAACAAGGTATCCAAACAGCCAACATTCAGAATTCTTCATTTTTTTAAAAGATTTATTTACTTATGCATACAAGCGCTGGGGTACAGGCCAGAGTCGTGGGAGGTGAGAGGATTCACCAGAGACGGAGTGGGGTAGCAAAACAGGCATATCTACTAAAATACACTGCCCAGGGGAGCAGCAGGCATGACAGGAGAGGTCTGCTGAGCGATGTGCGTCACCACCCTGGCTGGGGATCAAACTCATGTTGCAGTGGCTGCAGATAGCTTCATAGTGCTGCAACTTAACCTCTTGCACCACCAGGGAAGCTATGTGTCTCTTTTCTGAGAGGCCCCAGTATGGAGACTATTTCATAGGGTCGACCAGAGAGGCATCATATCTTGAGAGCCTTCACAAATACAGCCTTTCACATATTCTACTTATCCAAATAAAGTTAGTACTTGGTTCCCTACTGCTGCTAACATCACTGCAAACCAACAGGCTTCATGCATCATCAGTTTATTATTGTCATTTTTCTATGGGTTGGCTATAAAATGGCCATGTTTTTTTGTTTCAGGTGGTGTCAGCTGGGATGCTGGGATTGCCAAAGGGTCACAAGATTGGAGGATGATGCAGGCTATGACTGGGAGCTTTGTTGGATCTCCATGAGGGCACCCTCCACAGGAGAGCTTTTGCTTATCACAACATGACAGCTAGGTTCCAGAAAGGAGCATTCCAGGAGGGAGTGGCAAAAACTGATAACTTTTTAAAGCACAGCCTTGGAAATTCTTCAAATTGATGCTGGTTCTTTTTTTTTTTCTATTTTTTCTTTTTGGTCAAAAATAAATGCAGGGACAACCCAGATTCAAGATAAAAGACTTTCCTTGTTGATGGGATAGAAGTAAGGTCACTTTCCAAAAGAGCATGTGAAGAAAGAGTGTTGCAACCACCTTTGGAAATACAATCTGCCACAGGACTGACATAGAACTTTCTCTCTCCTGGCTCCCTCCAGTGTCCCTTTCCCTATCATCTACTCAAGGTTCTGAAGGTACACATAGATTCTACCCCTTCTCACCCTCATGCAGAGGCAGGCAAGCCTCTGCATTCGCTTGAGCTCTCAGTCCACTGTAGCTATGAAGTAACTACTGTTTGACTTGATTGGATGTTCAAATTCAAGTTTTTACTGGAAACTTGGTACTTATCTAAGGAGGAGGATAGTTTGATCACTGTGCTATTTAGTTCATAGCACAATCATTTCTGTAGTTGTGAGGGTAGATAGTATTCTCGAAGCCTTACTGCATAGCAGACACTTTCTATAGATTGCCTCATTTTCTCTTCAAAAACACCCTTTAAAGAAGACATCATAATTTGCCTTTTTCCAATGATCAGTCTTGGGTTTATAGGAGATAAGTAACTTTTCTGAGGATGAGTGTATAATAAATGGCAGCAAGAAGATTTTAATACTCATTTTCCCCATCTGTCTTTCTGCTAGATGTAGTTCCAGGATTCAAGGGCTGGTTACTTTAAATTTGCTAGCTTTGATGTCCAGGGTAAATGAAAATAGAGGATGAAGAGGAGTTGGAGTAGAAGGAGGAAGAAACAGAAAAGACAAAAGAGAAAACACTATCAACAGATAATGTGAAATTATGTCCCTTAGCTTAGAAAACTAGAATAAGGGAGCATCATGCGGTCATTTTTTCATATTATTTAATAATGATGAAATCTCTAGAGGTCCACATAAATTAAATACTTATCTTCAGTCACCAACCATGTAAATGTAAGAGCAATGCTTCAAAACTAGGCCAGACACTGAAGGCCCTTCCCCTTACACTAAGACTTGAATTTGTCAGGTTTTTAATTTTGTAAACTTTTTAATATCCTTCTTAACTACCGTTCAGATTTGTATAGTGAGGATAGTTGTGAATGCACTTTAATTGGTCCATATTTCTTTCATTGAACTTTGTACATAAGCAAATGTGAACACATTCTATATGACAAAAACATCACGAGAAATAATCATGTGAAAAAATTAACAAGGATGTAAAACAAGGCTCTTCATTGAAAATAAAATTTAAAATCATCATGAATGCAACTAAATGCCATCAAAATCCCAAGAGAAGATATTTGTAATATGTATCATAAAAGTGGAAATATACTTACTATACAAAAATCCTTTACAAACCAACGGAATAGGCTAAAGATATGAATACTTCATGTATTTGCTTATATGCATAAATGGTAGCATAATAAATGCAAAGAAACTACCAAAGGATTCTTAAATCAAAGGATGTCTTTGGAAGGAGGAATTAAGACAAATTCAACTAGTGTATGTCTACATTATTTAACTTTTTTTTTACAATGAGCATGCATTTAAGTTACATATCTTACAGAGTTTTGAAAAATGAAGATTCTAGGAATTTGCTTTACTAAACAGACTTCCAGACATATCTTTCTTGGGTTAGAGCAATGATTCTTTTCTCACTCCTTCTTTCACTGTTTTATCTGAGACATTTAAGTTTTCTTTTTGGCTCTGATCAAGAGTTGAAATCCTGCTGTGTTTTATAACATTCTTCCAATGAATAAATATAATTTTTACAAAGAGGGAAAAAATGTCAGGCATGAATTTTCAAACCACAGTAAAGCACTCAAGTACACAAGGAGTGTTATTATGTGTACTTTTCTATGTCGTCACTGAATCTAATTTCCATTTTGAGCCCCAATTCTCCTGTGAGTAGGAAGCAAAATGCTTCCAATTCAAAGTAAATTTAGTTCCTTCTTGGTTTGCTTAATGTACAATAAATTCAACCAATTTAAAAGTCTCTACTTCTCATCATGTGGCATCTAAATTCTCAGAGTTTATGTCATATCTTGACTTTTTCTCTTCTTGGTGACATCTTCCAAGATGTTTCAATTCTCATCTAAATTTCAAATATGTGGTTCACATTGTTATGCTGCAGTCTCTCATCTTGATCATGGAATTGATCTGCCTTAGGCCTTCTCTGACTGTCCTATGAAATGAAGCCATCTTTGATATACTGTTACCTATATTATGGTAACACCTAGAATTCCTTCAAGTCTATGAGAGCTCCAGTATCCAGGCAAGAATAGGGAAATGCCACAGGGTCAAATGTACATGTAGGTACTCCCTATATGTTAGGGTGTAGGAAAAATACCAGTTAGTATTTCATGTTGGCACACTTCTTGTCCCTAAGAAATCCTTGGTCCCTCACTGAGAAGTTGTATTTCTCATCTAGGTATCATCTCCTCAAAGAGACTAAGAACAGAGTTGCTGGGTAAAATCTATCCAGAATAGAAATTTCCATATGCAAATCAGCAAGTAGGTACCATCTTCCTGAGGGTTCCCTTTTGTCTGGTGAGTGAGGCTGGATACTAGGCAGAATTTTTACCTCTCTCATTTAAAGGTGGTTATTTGTTATCCAAGGCCTACCTGCTGCCAAAAAGATCATTCTTATTTATCCCTCCTATCCATGATTTAATGATGCAATATAAATCTTCCACCTCTGGGACTTAAATTCCAGCCTAAATTGACTTAGCTCATACTGAATTGATGGAGAAAACCTTAAGGTTACTGAATTTACCTTCAATTGGTAAGATTTGGTTTTCTGCAACAGGGAGAATGGGACTCAAAATGCATACTAAGATCAGTTATATAAAAACTGAGATTTCTTTACCAGCTGAATTTTATAGCCTGAAATTTTATACCCACTAAAAATCAATAAAAGTTATTTCTGCAGAGATTATGAAACCATTTGTACACTATGATTCTCAAATACTTTAAAAAATGGATATGCAGGGAAAAGATTAGAAGGATATAAATTCAATTTCACTTGCTGGTGACTCTCAAAATCTAGAATTCATCCAATAATTCATTCATTCAAAAAATACTTATTGGGTATGAGTATATGTCAGTCACTAGAAATCCAATTTCAGAGCTTCAGCCTCTTATTTCTCCTAAACTCCAGATTCCTTACTATACATGTACATTCTGGGTAATACATGTACATTTGAGAAGGATAAATATTTTGACCAAATAACTATGACCTCATACATATTGAACCAAACAAATTTAGACCAACCTTGGCCCTGAATCCTAAAAACTCACCATGTAAATGGGAGGCCATGTGGTAGAACTCAGATTCAACTGTGTTAGAAGTCCTGCTCAGCCTCTTGCTAACTGTGTAAGCTTTGGAAATATAATTACCTTCTTTTAGCATCACAGAGCAATACTTAGTGAAAAGATGAGTAATAAAGCAATCCTATAGTGCAGCGTTTTTGAGCATTTAAAGAGACAAATTATATTAAGTACCTAAAAGAGTTCTGGCCCTTACCAGGCACTCAGAACTCCCCTCCCCAATCCCCCAGACCCGTGGCAGAGATGGCATTTCTGGAAATTAAATAATCCAACTATGTAACAAAAAATATTTGAGTGGTTACAACACAATGAAAACCTAACATATTCATGTTATACTGGAAATGCAGTAAATTTTTTGTTGTATTTGGTCAAACCATGGGAAATTGCTGATATTCAACCATTTCTTTATTTACAAAAACAAGTTCCCTATTTTTTATTTTTTTAAATATTCATTTATTTATGTGTACAAGAGCTGGGGTACAGACCAGAGTTGCGGGAAGTAAGAGGATCACCAGAGACAGAGTGGGGAGCAGAACAGGCAGATCAACTGAAATACACTGCTGAGCAGAGCAGAGGGTGAGGCAGGAGAGGTCTGCTGTGCCATGTGGGTCCGCTCCCTGGCCAGGGAGGGAACTTGCACTGCTGTGCAGCCAATGCTTCACAGTGTGGCACTCAACCCACTGTGCCACCAGGGAGGCCCAAATTCCCTATTTTTTAATCTAACAGAATGATATGCATGTTGAGTTGGAAAGGGGGGATAATCCTTACCCTTTTTCCTCTGAATTTTGCTTTTTCTCCTCTGTCTTTTGGATTTCAAGGTGAACATAAGTAAATCACATAATATGGGTGTCTCTGCAAGCTTCAGAAAGATTATGAAAACACACAGCTACAATGACAAATCTGCTAGGCAGGATGCTAGAGGGAGGGTCTGGAGAGCTGCCTGAATCCTCAGACTAGAACATCACCGCTGACAGGACCTTGGGTGAGTCAATTCCCTTTGCTAGCCTGGACTGACCACCAGGACAAAATTGGGGAGCTTATACAGCTATCCTGGAGTGTGGTCAGAGACCCAGGATGACCAAGCACTGTGGGTTCTCAGTTGGCAAGATCTGTTAAGACCAAGGAATTGGTTTAACAGAAATTAACTTGCAGGAATAACTCTATACATTAGATACTCCAGTTGCAATTATTTATAAAATGTCAAAAAACACATTGTGAAATGTGACCCCCCTCACGGACATGGGTACTGCCCTCTAAAGAATTAAGTAAACTCATGAGCAGTACCTACCAGTGTTATGAACTTTCCATATGCTGTCAACCTGAATACATAAAGTAAGCCTCTGAGAACAATTTTATTATTTCAATTCTTAAATACAAATTCTGGCACTTCATTACTTCAATCTTACATTAGGTGGTGAAACCCAGAATTCACATTTGACCTTTCTATTTCCCAAATCTGTGGTCTTTCTTGCGGGATAGGACATAGGGCTAATCAAGTTCCCCAAGTGTCCTGCCCACAGCCTCAGTTCAGTGGGAAGTGAGGCATGGCTGTCATCCACACCACCAAGAAGTCAAGAAACATTGAACTGTGGGTATGTGACACAACATGCCAAGGGAGCAACATGAAAAAGACATGGACTTCACAAAAGTGAATGACCTGCTTGAGACCCGGCGCTGGGATGCTGGGGCAGAACACTGCAGCAGTGAGTTCTTTGGTCTAGGAAAGTCCCATCCATAAAATCCCAACTATATATCCCCGGCAACAGTATGGTACAACTGGCAGTCAAATAATTTGCAAGAATTTTGTGAGGTTTAATGTTCTTCACTATCAGACACTAATAAATTATTTCAAATTTAAAAAAATTAATCTAAGTATGGTGAGATATTGGGTCCTTATATCAACTAAGAGCAGATGGCCAAATGAAAAGGAATTCGCTTTCTCACTTCTAACTTGAGTTGCATGTTGAATTTTCTCATCAGAATCATGGGACGTGGAGCCTCCCTGGTGGCACAGCGAATGAACACCACACTGTGAAGCATCTGCTGCACAGCAGCACGATTTAGATCCTGGCCAGGGAGGAAACCCACATGGCTCAGCAGACCTCTCCTGCCTCATCCACTGCTCCCTCCAGCAGTGTATTTCAGTCAATCTGCTTGTTCTGCTCCCTGCTGTCTCTGATGAATCCTCTCACCTCCCGCACTCTGGCCTGTACCCCAGCTCTTGTATGCAGAAATAAAAATAAATCTTAAAAAAAAAAAGAATCGTGGGACGTGTCTTCCTTGTTCCTCATCAAATTCCCCTAGGTTAACGTTGAACTGGGAGATGAAAGCCTTCTCAGTGGTCATGTGTGAAGGGTGTTTATTTCTGCAGCTGTCCAGAACAAGGCCTGCTGTTGAGGGCTGTGTGTATGTGTGTGTGTACGTGTGCACATATGTCCATGTGTGCCTGTGTGACTATTTCTGCCTAGAGAAGTTCTGTGTCTTTCTCTTGCTTTCTTGTTGCCCTTCTCTCAGTTTCTTTCTTGTCCTCTAATTCAGGTCTATGTTAAAGGAGTTAAGGCAAATTTAAGTGGATACAGGAAATCATACTTGGCCTGGCTTCCTTGGCAGTTCTGCATAATATGTCCAGGATGTCAATCTTTGCTGACTGAGGAGTGGACCAGCAAAATTTTGATAGATGTTATGGTAACAAGCTAGGATATCTGGCACATTTCACAGAACAGTCTAGATAGGTAAGGCCAGGAATAAAAGGGGTCTTGGTCAAGATAGTGGAGTTTCCAAAGAGCCAATGTCCAGTTAACAAAAATGGAGTGTTTGTTTTGCATTATCCAGAATCGCCCCCATCACTCATTCATTTAAGTCTGTTATTTTTTATACTATTCCCAGCCCTGGTAGTATCTAGGGTTTGTTACTTTTCACTTCAGGTTGTACTGACATTTTGCTAAGTTCCTATAACATCCCTTGTATATTGGTATCATTTTTCCTTAACAAATGCAGGGAAAGAATCCAAAATCCAAAATGGTCACTGTGAGAAAGCGGTCTCTCCATTCCTTCACTTTTCAAAACTCACTCCTACAAATAACTTGGAACAATCCTGGCAGACAGAGGCACAGGCGCTCAGTTCCAGACCCACCACCTGTCCTGCTGTGACTCATACTATAAACATAGACCCTCTGTGAAGCCTGCTTCCTAGAACTTTAAACTACAACCCACAGCTGGTGTCTTCACTCTGAGAGGCCCCTCTATGAAGGTCCCCTCATGGACTGAGCAGGGAGCCCATAGTCCAGCAAAATCTTGCATGAATTTCTAATCTTTTTTTTTTTACTTTTATTTTATTTATTTTTTCTTTTTTTTTACTATTTTTTTCATTAAAATATTTTAAAATTTACATATACTTGCCATTAATTGTAATCCCCATGTATTCCCCATCACCATCTCACCAGTGCACCATCACCT
>JAGFMF010011853.1:2974821-2987961 GCA_019455555.1 Galemys pyrenaicus | reverse complement strand
CTCCTCTACCTCAACCTCACAACCCATCCATCCACACTGAAATGTCTCTCATCAGTCTCCTCCTCCTGGTCACTGCCCCCATCTACCTGGCCTGGCAGCACTTCTCTCCTGAGGACTGCAGCAACCTCCTAACTGGTCTCCCTGCCTCTGCTGTGGGGCACAGGTGGGGACAGCGCCTACACGCTGTGCAGCCAGACATCTCCCGCAAAGCTGAGTTCCTTCACATCAGACTTCAAACAGCTCAATGGCTGGCATCCCCCTGCATTGGGCATAAGGTCCAAACAACCTAAAGAGGTGGGCAAGGCCTTCCACAAACCTGCCCCTGCCTACTCCTCCTTTGCTCTGGTCCATGGCCACTGACCTTTCTAATGCTCTGCAGGTGCCATGCTTTCTGTCCCCTGCTAACTGTGGTATGCACTGCCTATTCTGTCTGGAACATACTTTCTTCTTCTTTATCTGGTTAGTCTCCACCCAACCTTGACTGTCATCTTGAGTGTGTGCATATTCTGGTGCTATGTTCTTTGCTCCTGACTTCAGTTGTTTAACCTTATTTCCAAACAAATCTGTATATGTATGTGCCTATATGTCCCTCCTTTTTTAAAAATATATTTATTTATTTATTTGTTTGTTTATGCTTACCAGAGCTGGGGTGCAGGCCAAAGGTGCGCACCAGAGGACTCACCAGAGACAGAATAGGGAGAAGAACAGGCAGATTGACTGAAATACACTGCTGAGGGGAGCAGTGGGTGAGGCAGGAGAGGTCTGCTGAGCCATGTGGGTCAGCTCCCTGGCAAGGGATTGAACTAGTGCTGCAGTGGCTGCCTATAGCTTCATAACGCTGTGCCTTAACCCCTTGTACCACCAGGGAGGCCTTATATTTCCCTCCTTAAACAAAAACCACAGATAAAGTTGATTCAATAATCTCTTGCCAGAGACTGCATTGGGTCCTCTGTCTCTGGTCATGCATTCTTTAATCGTCCTCTGTGTTCTCTCAATACTTGTCTTTATCAATGCATCAAATAGTTACAGTTTTTTAAATTTCTTTTGCAAATTGCATAAGAGTTATGAATGTAGGCTTTCTGGTCAGACTTCATAGGTAAAAATACTGGTTTTTTTTGCTATGTGTATGCAAGTCATTTAATCTCTTTGTGTGTTTTCCTTATGTGAAAAATTGGGAGAACAAATATCCTTACTCATAGGTTGTTTTTGAGATCTATATAATGTAATGGATATAGATGTTTACAGCAGTGCCTGGTACATAGTAAGTGCTCATCAAATTTTAACCAAAGTTGTCATCCTAAAAGCTGTTTTCTCTTGCATATGCCTCTTCTTCCAGAAAACAGAACAAGCTATTCTCTGTGCATTCTAGAGTCTGTAGTTATTGGATTTCTTCCAGTTATATTTTTTCAAACATACCTTGCTCTCTAAGCTTACTGCTTAATTACAAGTTGAGAGTTAAATATATCCAAAGATTATTGCAGCTTCAAAGACCACAAAGGAATTAAAGAGAACTGGTCAGAGTTTAATTGAGAAAACACTAATTTTGGAACCAATTGCTCCTATGATTTTGAACATTATGAATCTAATGCCTAGGTAGGGTAAGAACAATAGAAATTCGGTCTTCAAATAATACTGAAGATTAATATGCTTTTATTTATTTTGCTAGAGTATAATAATCATCACACTGAGGTCTGATAACAAGATGTACTCAAGCAAAATCTTTCCCTCCCAACATCTCCTAATTAGCTGACATTTTAAGGTAGGATGGTTTTGAATGACCACCCAACTGCAAAATAGGTTTCTTTTCATTCCCTGCTAATTGAGTTAGAATAATCACATAATTAAGAAGCTTCTCTGGAAAGCCAATCACAGGAGGGGGTGAGCCAAAGGTAGGCCACAAGAACAGGTGTCAAAAGGATGGACATTTAAACTACCTCCTTTAGCCTGTGACTCATGAATCCAAATGTCAGATTCTGTGGAAACCAGGAAACACTGGTCAGAATGTACCTTAGTTAATCAACTATCATACTATTTTCTACAAGTTTATGGATAGCTGAAGGCCCATATTAACTAAGAAGAAACTTTTGGTATTAAGAGAGGGAAAGAAAAGAGTGGAAGGGAGAGAAAGAATAAGCAAGAAAGACTTCAGTATCAAGACTTGCATGCTGAGACTGACTGAGTGTACTTGGATACTCATTGAGTACCCAGTTGCCACCTTCATATGTGTTGGCCTGTGGCGTGGGGATGGCTGAGACCAGCTGGGATCCAGGAATAGCAACTGCTTCTTCCACTCTGAGCTGCCTACCCTACCCTATCTCTTCTTAATACCTTGCATTCTCTACTGCCCTACTTTCTGTCTGTCTGCCCAGGGCATTAGGACCAGTTCCAAGTCTAACCTCCCACTCTTGTTTCCTACTCCTTGATGACTCTCCTATACTCAACTAATCCATCACCACACTCCACACCATTGTGACACTGTTGGATGAGTTTTTATGGTCAGTGGGAAATATGAAGGGAGAGGGTTTTAGGGCAGCCATAAATGGAATGGATTTCCAAGTGGGAACAGCTGGAAAAGCATGGCCGTGAATAAAGAACTTCCCCAAAACATTTAAAACTATTTGTCTAGTTGGCTTTCACGACAAGGGCTGCTTCAGGCTTTCTCATTTTGTCTTTTTCTTTTTTCTTGTACTATTATAGCTTCTTACACAACACTGATATCTGGAGAGAGAGAAAATGTAGCTAGGAATGGATGTCATGAAATCCCCTAAAAAGCATAAGACGAAATGGGAAAGAGTAGAAAATCAGGGTTTTTCATCAGAAATGATGGGTATTGGCATGAATGGACTGGCAAACATTGGTCCACAAAACAATCTCCATTGTCTCTGCTGTCCATACATCTATAGATGAAGAATAACATAGACATCTCTGCATAGTTTCAGTGTTTGGAACAAAGCCACTCCACACATAAAAAAATACAACGATGACTGCAAATCTCACCAGTGCCTTGAGTTAGAATTGAATCACAATCCAGGGTAGAGAGCTGAGGAAAAGAGGCACAAGGACAAAGATTCATGGAGGAAGGGGATGTAAATGAATTGGGTTTTCTTGGGATACCAGGTCCTCTGCTAAGCCCTGGCCCATTGGACTCTGAACATATTCATGACTTTCAAGAAAATTCCTGGTTCACTGTTCCAGATACCAGGCAGCTGTGCCTTCAATGTCTTTCCCTGGGCTATCTTTTCCTTTTTTTTAACCTACAGCTTTGAACTTGAATATTTAGATCTAGTCTAATTCTCATTTGCTTAGAGACTCAACCTCAATGACTCATCCAAGCCTCAATGACAAGGCAATAGGTTACCAAAGCAGTTTAGCAAATATATTAAGTATAAAGAAGAAATTGATGCCATATTTGTCTGCGACAATCTAGGGAGCTTCTTATGTAATTGAAAATATTCTGTGTAAATAGTCTCAGTTTCTCTTAACTAATAACTTCTTGGGTTTCTGGTTAAGAGGAGTGAAAACCAGACATTATCCCCATCAACATTCATAACTTTATTACTGTGTATATGTCTGTTTGAGTGGGAGAATATAAAATGTGAAGTTCCTAGAAGAGTATTGATGAGGTGATAAATATTTGAAGACCACTCCCCAGAATCAGGAACTACAAGCACTGGGTTCATCTTTTCACTTTTCTGGTCTGGCCATAGAAAGAGCCATTCTACTCTTAGGAAATGCTGTTCTTGAGTTGCTAAAGAAGCACAGATACAAAAAATCCCAATCCCAGTCATGTCCTTAAAAGTTCACCCATTATCTGGAACAACAAAACAAGCTCTTGTTCCATAAAAGACCTGCAGCAGAGCCTACTGGGCTGAGCCTTCATTCATGGTTCAGTTCCAACTGTGATCTGGGAGGGTAAAGTCAGATTTTCCGGAAGGAAGGAAATAACTTTCATTGATCCTCAGTTGGATGCCAGTTTGTTACATCAGGATGCATTAATGCTTCTTAATCCCCAAGAAAAGTAATGATTTTCACAAATTTAGGCAATAGAGCCTTAGTGGGTTTCTCAGGAAATGCAGTAATGAAGCAAAACCTCTTTGCCTGTGTTTTTTGGCTGCTTTTTACTTAGTCACAGGAAAGTTATTAATTTTTATATATTAATCTCATAACCGGTCAATTACTGAACTGGCTTAGTGCTAAATGCCTTCTAGTTCTTTGGTTTGGATTTTTCCAGGTATTAAATCATACCATCTATAAAGATAAAAACTTGCTTCTTCCTTTCCAATATTTATACCTCCGTTTTTTCTCTCGTATCTCAGTCCAGTGGCCTGGTAGTTCTGAAAATACATTAAAATGCAATGATGGTAGCTCTGTTACCTTGTTCCTGATTTTGCTGAAAACGCACCTGTAGTGTTTCCTCCTTAAGTACTCTGGCTTGGACTTATGATAATTTACCAATTTCATAAAGTCTTTTAAGGTCAAGGTTCGGTGATAAATATTAGCACTTTCCTTTTCTGCATCTATAAGGATGGTTATATGGTTTCCCTCCTTGAACTATTGCTTTGCTTAATTATGGCAATAGGGTTCTCAATATTGCCACATGTTTACTTTACTGAAATGAAACCTAACAAATGTTATTTTTAGTGTAAGTTGGATACCATTTGCTAATATCTTATTTGAGCTTTTTGCATTGGCATTCAAAAAAGGCCATGGATCCTATTTTGGAAGACTAATTGGGAAAGCATATTTATATGTTCTATAATCATTGCTAATATAAATTAAAGAATCCTTGAAAGGAATATGGGAGCTTTTGAAATTTCTTTATGCTTTAGTTTGAATAACATGGGAACTTACTGCTTCTTAAAGGACTGTTTCAAATTTTAATCTGGAAAGTGGCATGATAAAAGCTATCTGGCAGCAGTGTGCAGAGGAAAGGCACTGAAGACAGGAAGAGTATGGAAGTTATAATGGTACCAACATGAGATGAATAAGGTTTGATATAAAGAGGAAGCAGTGAGAATGCGGCGTTGGGTGAGTGGCTATGGAAATAACAGGCACTACAATGGGACGGAGAGAACTTGGTACCTGATATGGTTGTCAAATAAAACACAGGTTGCCAAATATTAAATGAGTGACAGAGTGTGAAGATTGTTTGATCCAATGCATATTTTGATAGTTAAATGCCCACTTTCTAGGGCAACTCCAGTGATTGTGTAACAGAAAAAAATTACCATTTTGAATAATGAGAAAAGAGCAGTGGTGGCAAGAATAACCTTTAGTGTTCATGCATGATTTGTTTTATGAGGTTAGAAGTTTACCTCTGTTTTCTTTTAGAACAGGAACAATCGTAAGACCTTTCCTGACACCACTTGGTTTTTAAGAAAAAAAGCACGTTCCTTTTCTCCCTTTATTGCTCCACAGAAGTAATGAAAGGATGGTAAGAAAATAAAACATATGGACGTGATTTTAAGGAGCCAAAATAATTTTTCTGAGTGGTTTGGGAGATTAAGGAGAGATTTCTTTATAGAAGAGGATATTTAATACTAAAATGTTTCTATCATTTGTCCTCCTAACTTGGGGATTCTTTGAAGAAAGGTGGAAATGTCAATGAGTGGTATACTCTGTTTTCGCAACTGAAGTCATAGGATAATTTTTTCCAAAGATTAAAGACATGCTTTGAGCCACAAATTATTTTTTGCAATATTGATTGACTTAAAAAATATTTACAAAATGCAAAGTACCCTGTAAGTGTAACTACAAATTACTGGGATGACAATCTTGCATGTTTGTAAAAGTAGTCCAATGTTTATTAGTAGCTTCATATCATTGCAGAGTTGGCAATATTTACTTACCACGTTTAGTTCATCTTTCGTTTATTTGCAAACTCTTTGTTATTTCTACCCAAGATAGAAGTGGAGGTTTGCAGTCTGCAATGAGTTTTTAACATTCAGGCTGAGTGTGGTGAATATTTAGCCCTCTTGGGATTTTATACTTAATTGAGTCACTGAAACCAATGAGCTCAAATGATTTCCATGTACTTTTTATTATCGTCTCAACTTTCATTCAGAGAAGACTAAAATGAGAGCTTCCCTTCATTTAATTTGGAAATCAATTAAATTTCAAATCCATTTGTAAAATAATATCCCACAAGACAAATAGATGTTTAGAGACCCTAACTTGCCGAGAAAATAGAGAGCAATGCAACAGAGACCAGAGCTGGCTCTGTTCTTCATTAAAACATGTGCATCTTGGCTAAGAATGACTAACTGGTCTCCTTGATTATTTCTACAATCCTATGACCAGTTCTGATTTGTTCTGTCCACTACCTGTCAGCAGAACATTCTGAATGGAATTTCCCCACCTTCTTCCTAGTGACTTTCTGCCCATCCTCTTACCAGAATAGTCAGTGTCAAGTGTTTTATGAAGTAAAATAAGATTTTGGAATCTTCCAAGATGCCACAGCTACTTGTGTGTGCCGAGCCCCTTAACAGCAAACCCAATCCAGATGAGTTCAGACGCGGTATCTAAGAGAAAACAAAGTAAAGACCAATGATCTGGAGAGAGACTGTTCCTTCTTAACTAGTTAGTTATTTCCTTGCTGGGTGCTCCTGTTACAGCACAGAACCCAGAGAGTTTCCCTAGGTAAAGTTCTGAATAGTCTCAGGAAGGAAGAAATACCCAGTATGCTACCATTGGATTAAGGAAGTAAAAGGTGATGGAAGAAAATTATTATTCACTTCCAAGTATTCTTCCTTCAGCCCTGGAAAGAGAAAACCATTTCCTCCATTGTTAGATCTTAGATATAACATTTGATTGTGAAATGAAAAAAAAATATTGCAGTGGAGCTAATATATTCCGTCAACAAAGAATAGTCCACCCAGTTGGTCTTACTAAAATATAACTTATTCATAGATCTGCCCTTGCATTTTAAGGAGCAGAAATATTAATCCTGTTTTACCAGAACTGTATTGACAGCAAAAATGTGACATGTGATGCTGAAGTCAAGGCTGAATTTCTTAACAAACCCGAAACTTAACATGCAAACAAGCACTGACCTTCAAAATAGTTACCTTCAATGATGTTTCTATTGACAATGCTTAAAATATATTGTGAATTGCTTTCAGAACAGTTTCCAAAATTATACAGGCAAAACAAAAGAAATAGCAGTATATTTCTCATAGTATAGCTGTGAATAATTTTGTACTTTACATGAGTGACTCAAACTTTCTGAGCTGCTTAATCTTCTATTTAAAGGGAATGTTAAAATAATCATATTAAACAGATAAAAGAGAAAGTACTGTGGAAAAAGCTGTGCTGGAGGATGCCCAGACTCCTGCAAACTGTTATTCTCTCTACCCAGGTCCACAAGAAGTTTTCTTAGATCTCAGAGCTGTGTAGAACACGGTTTGAAGTCACCATTTTATATGCTTGTTAGTATTGTATTATAAGTGTAAATAAACGACAGAAAGTCCTACCAAAAAGAGGTGTTCAGGTGGGTGGCCCTTTCACAGACTCAAGTATGCAAACAGTTTTTCTTCCATGAATCTAAGTTAAATGAGTGAGAAATACAACTTTTTAATGAATTCAGCCTCATTTCTATTTGAGCCTCTAACTTCCCTGGGGTGACAGACATTTTTTTAGTCTTCATAAAGTCTGGGCTTTTCCTTTTTAGCAGGACTGTGCAAAAAGGGGAAGGGGGCAAAGAAGTGGACATCTGAAATCAGAGTCGTAGATCACACAGGTCTGGGTCGCTGATCCTGAAGGACTGCAGCTTCAATCCCGTGCTCCTATCCAGTGGTCCCTTCAGCTCTGAAGGGCACAGGAACCCTGCAAGTTCTGCAGTGCCTCCTGCACCTTGAAAGAACCTTCACTCATTTCCTCTCTGGAGTCTATGCTCTTATCACTTCCTTTCCTTCTCTCCCCTTTCCACTGAGCTGGGGGAGGACTTTTTCCTCTACTCTGGGAAAAATCCTTCTCATTATTCTTATTGTTTGCCTCAGAGGCTCCTAGAATAATGGGCTCAGGTTTTTATAGAAACACAAAAACCAGGAAACTCTGCTGCAAACCTTCGCTGAAGCACGGATATCTGTATGAATGACAGGAAGACAAAAGAGTGAAATAGCCAGAAAAGCTACAAGAATATAAGTTAATGTCTCAAAAATATTATTTCAGATGCAGCTAAGGCTGAAGAATGGATGAAAAATTATGCATGTGTTGTTAACATCAGATTCATAATTCAGCAGCACAGTTCTGGGCCCAAGCTATGAAAGTCATCATGATGTCAAGTGAAATCCCAGTGCCCTGGTTTTTTGTTTTGTGTTTTGTTTTTAAAGATTTTATTTATTTATGCATACAAGAGCTGGGGTACAGGCCAGAGTCACGGGAGGTGAGATGATTCACCAGAGACAGAGTGGGAAGCAGAACAGGCAGATCGACTGAAATACACTGCTGAGGGGAGCAGCTGGTGAGGCAGGAGCCCTCTGCTGTTGCCATGGGGGTCTGCTTCCTGGTCAGGGATTGAACTCAAGCTGCAGTGGCTGCAGAAACCCCACAGTGCGGTGCTCAACCCTTTGTACCACCACGAAGTGCCCAGCTTTTCCACAGACCACAGCACAAAAAGATGATGGGGACTAAGTCCAGTGGTTGCAGAGTGCAACAGGAGCCCAGCTGAGCCTTGGGCTCATGAATGTATAAAGGAAACGCCTGAGTACCTTGTTGTCAGGATATTCTCCAGCGGCAGTAACTGCAGGAGTAGCAGAGCCTGGGAACTGCTTTTAGCAGCAGTGGAGAAAACTGATCCAGGGCTGGGGAATGGCAGAAGGACGTGAATTAAAATGAGGATGAGCCTGGGGAATTGCAGGTGTTATTGAGAGAACCATTAGCTGTGCGTCCAGGCTGAGTCAAGAATAAAGAAGTCAGGAAGAATTGGCAGGCACGTTAGTTTAAGGAGAGAATATATAGGGTGGGGGGTGGGAAGGTATTGAGATTTAAGTGGAAGATGGATTGAAATATTCTTCCTCAAAGAATAATTGTGGCTTCTAGGGCTTTTGAGTAGTAAAAATTGAGAGACTGTTGGCAAATAAATTCCTGTTACTGCCAACATATCTTTCCACACTTTAGAAGTGGCATCAACTCTCAACCCAAGTTGTCTTGGAGAGGCACTATCATAAGTATTCTGTTAGGTCTGTTTTCATCCGTTCCATTGCCAAGAAGTCTGTCTTCACTATAGCCACACAAGTGATGCAGTAGAGTGAGTATGGGAAAAGTGAGTGGAATATTATCAGAAGACACCTAATAAATTAGTTACTACAACAATCTTTGACCTTTTTCCTGCCTGTGTTATAGGATGTGTCAGTGGAAAAGGGAAGGAAGGACTCCGGATTCCTTTCTCTGGCTGAGGCTCTGGCTGAGGAATCCAGGGCCCCTTTTCCCACCCCCACTTCCATGTGCTAACATCTCAGATGTCTCAGACTAAAATTCCCAGCCATGAACTGGACTTTTGGGAAGGGGTGCAGCGAAGAAGGAGGAAGAAGCAAGAGGATATATATTGGTGTGGAGCAGAAAGGAGAGGGGAACATGCCAGAGGCTGCCCCTGACCCTTGGTCCTGGTGGATGGAGCATTGTGGCAGGACAGCTCTTCAGAGACAGTGGAGCCATCCCCTTGGCCCTTTGGTAGACTCAGCTGGTGCAGCACATCTGGACTCCTTTTGTTCCAGCTCTCGGGACCTGCCTCAGCCCTCGTCTGTGCTTCCTGTCCATATGTGCTTTGGACTTGTTCTCCTGGTAACTTTGTGGCTCTGGGCCCTACCTGATGAGTTGAGCATGTGCCCAGTAGGGGAGGGATGATTTTCTGGTTTGATCAGGAGTCTGTTATTTGAAATCTTTTCTTTTCTACCTCCCCTTGCTCTTTGAATTTCTCACAGTGAAAATCTTTGCGGCACTAAGATTCTGTTTCTTTACCTTTATGTGCATGGATGGCATGAAGCCCTAGAATGGACCCCTTAACTGTTTGGGCTCCCTAGGCAACTCTAGGTTTCGTCCAGCATCACTTTCTTGCCTAAATGAATATCTAACAGCTTTATAGTCTATAAAAGCCATCATAAAATAGAAAATCCTTGGCTCCTCTGTCAAATATAGGCTACTTGATAGTTTCTATTACAATAACCAATAATTGCATGGGACTTAACTGTGTACCAGGCCCTGTTCTAAGTGTTTTGCATATATTAATTCATATAATTCTTACAACAACCCCCTGAGGTACGTACTTCCAGAATCATTACCACCTTACTGATGAGCAAGTTGATGCCCTCTGAGGTTAGCTACCTTGTCCATTGTCACAACATCACACCCACACCGTTAGTATAAGTCATTCTGGGTCATCAAAGGTGAGTAGGCAGACAGGCAAGAAGTAAGACTCTAGAATCCACAAACTGAACCACTTCACCTTTGGTACCCATTTACTTGACTAACAGGAGGCCTCAAAGTGACTCCAAAGCCTGAAGCATGTTTACTTAACAGAAATAGTCCAACTCCTTTAACTGGGAAGTAAAAGAACAAAGGAATGCCTTATGCAGATGACTGAGTATTCAAGCTATCCTGCTTTAAATGCCAGTGAATGGGGGATGGAATAAAATCAGAAAATTTCTTCCTCAGAGTTCACTGCCAAAACCATTTTATTAGCATTCTTCCACACAACAATATTTCACCTCAAATGATAACTCAATAAGTGCTAAGAATATATTCTCTTGCCAAGATGTTAGAGATTTCACCAGAAATAGTTTCTTGTGATTAGGTTAGTGTGAAATGGCCTGGTTCAGCTGGTTGCTGGAAGTGGCAATGCTGTTGGACAGAGACTTTCACCTGGGAACGGGTTGTGCAGCGTGTGGGGGCAGAGGCAATGCATAAAGTGATCACCAACCAGTGCTTTGTGTAAACACAAGTAACCTTTGAAAATTGTTTAGGAACCTTATGGAAAGGGATGAGGAGAAGAACAAAGAAGTGGGAATGTGGGCAAGTTCAGCACAAAGTTGGAACCTTAGAGAGAAAAGAAAAGGGCATAAAAAAGAGGAGGGGAGAAATTCACCCTTTAAATTACATCCTTTTATACTGTTGAATTTTTATCACAATGATTCCTGTTGTTATTTGAAACAAAAACAGAGGAAATAATTGATAATAAATTATCTTTTTAAAAGGACGTTTCTTTAATGGAGAAAAAAAATGCCAGTATAAATTAAGTTTCTCATATCTTCCTCTAACTTGTTCCAGCTATGATACCAATACTTAACCTACCATTGTGCTTTACAGTTTGCAGACAGCTTGGAAAGGGCAGGAAGACATGTCCCATGGCAATATTGTCATCCTCAGTTTGGTTCCCCACCACACTTCTCCTCCAAGTCTCCTATTTCTAAGTTTCAGATTGATTACCTTTTCTGCAGTGTCAGTTTCACTGTGTGGGCTAGCCTGGAAGAGGGAGTCCAAAGCCCAGCACTCTCCATCTATGGGAGCTGGGGCAAAGAGAAAGCTTGAGTCCTTACAGAATTTCAGAGAGATTCCCAGCTCTGCCTGTACCTGTGGTTCTTTCTCATAACACGAGGTTGTGACTATCACTCTCCAACAGTTCTGAAGAAGAATGTATCTGACGGGTAGACCAACTAAGTCAAAAGTTAAGTTTAAGACATTCTGCATGGGAAGAGGATGCAAAAGGATCAAAACAGGGGTGGGAAGAGCACAAGGGTCTGTGGTAATAGTGCACAGGTGAATTGGTGGTGGGAATTTTATGGGGATTGCACCTGAGAGGAGAAAGCAAGCATTGTACAAATAGGAAGAATGATGTAAAATATATATAAAATTAACAAAAGAGTTAAGTTTAGGAATGGATGTAAAATTCCAATAAAAAACCCTTTTTAAGGATTAAAAAAAATGAAAAAAGAGACCTCAGTGACTAAACTTTAGGGGAAAGTCACTAAAAATAAAACTGGGTTGAATCACATTAATTTGTCCAGATGGCTTCATAAAATAGTTCTGTCAAACCTTTAAAGAATTAACACAAGTTCCAGAAAATAGAAGCTCGGGGAACATCTTCATTTTACTGAGTGAGTAGTACTCTGTAACAGAACCAATATGAAGATAGTTTGAACATAAACACAAAAACCCTGAACAAATTATTAACAAATAGAATCTAACAATATATTAAAAGAATTATACACCATGATCAAGCATGTTTATTCCAGAAATACAAGACTGTTTCAACATTCAAAACCCAACCAATGTAATCCATCAGATCGAGAGTCTATAGAAGAAAAAATAGTATCATAGCACCCTATCAAGTGATAAAAATATACTTGACAAAACTTAACATACATTCATGATAAAACTTTGCAACAAGTTAGGAATAGAGAGGAAGTTTCTCAGCTTTCTTTTTTTTTTTTTTTTTGCCTTTTACCATTTTCACCCATTTCTTAAATGTCACCCACAACTCTGCCTCTGGCAGTCACCAATGTGTTCTCTGTATTCATGAGTTTTTCCCCTCTGTTTAATATAGAGCGTCTTCAAACGATTGGAGCTAACACTGCAACTCAATGGTGAAAGACTGAATACTTTCTCTTCTAAGATTAGAGAAAAGCAAAGATTTCTGCCCTTGTAATTCTTACTTAACATTGTAATAAGGCAAGATAAATAAATAAAAGCACACAGATCAGAAAGCAATCTGTCGCTATTTATGGATGACATGATCACTGATGTAGAAAATTCCAAGGAAATGACATCTTGTTATGGCTCACTATCATTTCTGAGAAAATTCAATTAATATGTAAAGATAAAACAAGAAATTATTTGCTGGTGTATAAAGAATTCCTCTACACAAGTGTGTCAGCAGGGTATTAACAGGTATTAAAAGGCTTTGTTGTCTTAAACAAAATAAAAACAAACAGACAACTACAAATCAGTCATCTGCAGGGAAGAGGGAGGGAGTGGGATCAAGGCAGGCACAGGAAGGACTATGATGATGGTGCACAGGTGAATTGGTGGTAGACACTCTATGGGGACTACACCTAGAAAAAAAAGCAAACATTGTAAGAAATAAATTTTTTTTTTTTAAAAAAAAAAGGCTTTGTTAAATGAGGAGTCAAGGACAGACTGGGGACA
>JAGFMF010011853.1:2961510-2971971 GCA_019455555.1 Galemys pyrenaicus | reverse complement strand
ATTGTTATTATTATTATTGTTCTTATTCCTTTCCTTGATCCTCATTTGGTTCCCTTATGTTCCTCCTAAGGGAGGAACCATCTGGTATTTTTCTTTTGTGTGGCATACATTTTAAAAACAAATCCATATGTGATTTGCAATATTTCTTGAAGTTTTTTTTTTAATATTTATTTACTTATACACACAAGAGCTGAGGTACAGGCCGGAGTCGTGGGAGGGGAGAGGAGTCACCAGAGACAGAGTGGGGAGCAGAATAGGCAGATGGACTGAAATACACTGCTGAGGGGAGCAGCGGGCAAGGCAGGAGAGGTCTGCTGCGCCATGTGGGTCCTCTCCCTGGCAAGGAATCGAACTCGCACTGCTGTGCAGCACATGCTTAGTAGTGCGGCGCTCAACCTGCTGCGCCACCAGGGAGGCCCCTGCAATATTTTTTAAAAAGTCATTATACTAAATACATCAACAGAAATACACTCAAATTCACTAGTAATCAAAAATATCCATTAAAACAATGTGATGTTTATTTTTATATGATAAAGGCAAAAAGTAAACAGGGAAAATATCTGCAACAAATGCATTAGAGTTAATATCTTTAGTATTAAAAAAAATAATAAAACCCTTACAAAAGGAAAAAGAGTAACACTCCATGGGCAATTCACAAAAGTGGAAATACAAATAAGCAATTAACACTGGAAAAGATACTCCACCAATAATAAACAAACAGAATATTTTTTTACTCGATGAGAATGATAAATACTCCATGTTAATAAGAGTGTGAAAAATAGGTCTTCTTATTTTCTGTTTGAGTGTGGATGCATACAGCTATTCTGTGGATAATTTGATATTATGTATCAAAATTACAACTGTATTTATAGTTTGATTCAACAATTCTATTGCTAGGGAAACATTGTACACCCCAATGTATACATAAGAGATTCATTGAAGTTTTTTTTAAGATTTATTTATTTAAGCATACAAGAGCTGGGGTACAGGCCAGAGTTGGGGGAGGTGAGATGATTCACCAGAGACACAGTGGGGAGCAGAACAGGCAGATGGACTGAAGTACACTGCTGAGGGGAGCAGTGGGCGAGGCAGGAGAGTTCTGCTGTGCCACGTGGGTCCCCTCCCTGGCCTGTAATGGAACTAGCACTGCTGTGCAGCAGATGCTTCACAGTGTGGCACTCAACCCCCTGTGCCACTAGGGAGGCCCCTCATTGAATTTTTTCTTATAAGAAAAAGTGTGAAAATCTAGATTACTGTAGGCAGGGTCCGAAATATGGTCATGCCATGCTTAACAGGGATCCCTTCTGAAAAATTCACTGTTAGACAATTTTGTTGTGTTGACACCAGTTTAGCTGGTATAACTTCCTACACACCTACACTATACATTATAACCTATAGGGATCACCTTTGTATATGCAACCCATATCACATTAGGCAATGCATGACCATACTATATGTTCATATAATGAAATACTAGGAAGTCCTGTAAAAGAATAATTTACATATATACCTACATATATGAAAGGTACCCATGATATTATATTACACGAGGAAGTGAAAGTTGCAAAATTCTTCTATTTCTCCATTTTCCACTATCTTTTTTAATTAAAAATTTAAATATTGCTAGTATTGCCAAATAGGCACAGAAATAATGTAATACATAATGATACTTCTGTACCTAAAAATTTATATTAAACAATTTATAAACAAAAATAGTGATGCTATCTTGTGTGAAAAAATAGCTGTGTAAACGTAAAGGATATAGTTACAAATTTCTTTATTGCGGCAGAATTTATAATGACTAAAAGATTGACCACAGCCTAAAAGATCAAAATAGATTAGGGTATTCCAGACAATAGGATACTGTTAACAATAGGATTTTTTGAGTCTATTGTTGACAAGGCAAATTGTTTTTAGAAATCAAGTGAAAAAATAGCATATTTTCAACATGATGTCAGCATCATGAAAAATATGTGTGGCGGGAAGGATGTATTGAGATACCAATTCATTATTTTGTGTTAGGTTCATTTTATTTTTTTCTTTAACCCCATCCCCAAATCCAAAGAGATAACTAGGCCCATTGTACTCTATTACCCCTGGGGAAGTTAGTGCTCTAGGCCTGAAAACATATATTGTCCGCCTACAACCTCCCTTCCTGGTTTTTGTTTGCTGAAAGCTTGCATTTCCAAGGAGGATTGTACTGAGTGGCGGAAGAGGAGATGTGTTGGAGAAGCAGAAGGAAAGCAGCCAGACACAGTTTTCCAAGACTGGGAGGACTAAGAGCCTGCAGTTCCTGTGTAGGGTGGAAACTTCACTCCCCAGAATACCCAGTGGAGAGAACTAGCAGAACAAAACATCCCTATCATACAGGGAAGAGGCTTAGACCCCAAATATGAACATTTCTAACCTCAGCAAAGAGTCTTGCGAGGAATCTTGGCACAGAAGCAGCGCCCCTACCTGCTCTCTAGACAGTGAGGGTAACAGCAGCAGCCATAGGAGTCCATTTTCTGGGCACACTTGGACTCTGGTGAAACTTGGAAAAGGGAGAACTCCTCCCCAACAACAGCAATTAATTAACTGGGATTGTATTTTCATCACTCAAGTAGGATGGAAACTAGAAGTCAGACTTAATGTTGCTAGTTTTAAAATAACAGTGTGACATTTCTTACACATATTTCTTTTTGTTTGTTTTTGAGATTTTTTTTATTTATTTATGCATACACAAATTGGGGTACAGGCTAGAGGTGCGGGAAGTGGGGTGAGAGGATTCACCAAAGACAGAGTAGGGAACAAAACAGGCAGATCTACTGAAGTACACTGCTAAGGGGAGCAGCAGGTTAAGCAGGAGAGGTCTGCTGCACCACGTGTGTCCCCTTCCCTGCCTAGGGATCAAACTTACGCTGCTGCTGCTGCTGCTGCTGTTGCCGTGGCTGTGACTGTGGAAGCCCCACAGTGCGGCACTCAACCCTTTGCGCCACCAGGGAGGCCCTCTTACACACATTGCTGAATTGAGTTTCAGCTATACATGTATATATAAAAGAAACAAATTGGGAATGTTAAACATTAAAATGATAATAATGGTTATCTCTGGATAATGAAATTTTGGGTGTTTGTATTTCTCCTATTTATTTTTCTAGTTTTTCTGTAACAGAGAGAAAACAGACACTTGAAAAAATATTCAAAATGTGCAGGTAATCATGTTTAGTAAAATCTTGCTTATTTATATTTTTCTTTACATTTTATGTTTATTCTGTACATGTTTATTTGTACTAGTCCTGTTTTCTGTAAGATTTAAGGCAACCAAATAGGCAAATTAGCTTAGATCGTGGAACAAAATATGACACAACTTCACAACCTATCTCTCTTCATATTTACCAGAAGCAGAGCTGAGATAAGGATTCATGTGCAAGTGATTTATTAGGGAACTACTCCCAGGGGAAGCCAGCAAGGGAGTGGATAAGGCAGGAAGGGAAGGGGGAAAAGCCAAGCTCCGGAGTAAGATTTCAGACAAAGTGGAGTGAAAGCTTGTCCTGATCTTGAAAGCACCTGTGAACTGTAAATTATGCCTCAATTTGTTTTGCCTGGAGAGAAGAGAACTGGGTTCCAGAATGGTCAGTCACTACCTATAGGGCCACCTTGGAAAACATAAGCTCTCAGGAGTTCAGGCTTCCTACACAATCAAAGCAAGAAAGTTCAGCAGGCCATGGGCAAAATAGTTACCAGTGTCAGCCCTTTGAAGCAAAGTGTGTGAAGGTGGTGGACAGATGCACAGAAAGAGCAAAAGCGTACAACAATGACAGTTCCCCCTATGCTAGCTCAAGGTTTTTTCCAATCTGTGACTTTTAACTGATATCTTCCTTTCCCTGTAAATCTGTACGGCTCAGTCCCTGCCCTCCACAACTTTGTTTCGCCTTGTTAAGTTTATCTCCTCCTTTCATTTAAATCTACAGTCCCTCTCCTAACCTTCCAATGTCTCTTAATACGTTTGATTTTAATTCCAGTTTCCTCACCTTCTAAGATATCATATAATGCACTTACTGTTATATGTGCTATTTAATATCTGCCTTCACTCACTATAATGGATACATTCAGCACCTTCAACACTTCATAAAACATAGTAGGCACTCAATAAATATTTGTTGAATGAATTAATAAATTAATTTAAGAATTTATCCTAAAGAGAAAATTAACAATTTGTAAAAAGTGAAGTACTCAATAAAACCTACAAATTTGTCACTGGATGAATGTGGTTGTGTCGACACCTACCAGTATATAAATCAATCTGTAACAGAGAAATATCCTTAAAAGGGGAAGCTACCATGTTCCTGGACCCACTTAATTATGGGCAGGAAACTGAGCAGCCAGTTCAAGGTACATAATATGGAAGGCAGGTGCATTCTGAGACACATGTGGAAGGAGATACATGAAAAAGGGCTCGCTTCCTTCTTGACTTTGGGCTTGCACCAGGGACTTGGCAGACTTGGAGGAGGCAAGTGGAGCAGGGATATCTTGAGACAATTAGAAGAGACACGTGGGTAAGAGACTGACAATGAAAGACATTACTTTGATTTGTACTTTGTGTTCACTCCTTTCATCCCAGTCTTGTCTGACCCTTCTATCACCCTTTCAATGGATCCCTGTCAAAAGTGCATTAGACTTGTGGCCAGGTTTTGTGCCTCTACGGGCCTGCTTTGGGTCAACTCTGTCTGGCTGAGCTATTGCTCACGAAGGGATAGGCAACTTTGGGTGTTTTAATGGGAAATAATTTTCCTTCTCCTCTCTATGCAACATAATTCTATTCCAGTTCTTTTATAATAAGTATGCCTTGTGTGCACAGAGGGCCAGACCCCCTTAGAATATACAAATTTGGGGTCCCGGGACCCCTTAGTCTACCAGCTAACAAATATGCCAATTAATAGCTCCCTTTTTCTACCTCAGAGCAATTACCTCATCAGAATAGGTCGTCAGTTAAAAAATAATCCCACAAAGTAACATGATGTTCAAATTCTCTATGTCCTTATGATTTCTATTTGGTCTGCATGCACTATCAATTACTAAGAGGTACATTAAAATCTCCTACCAAGACTGTGGACTTTTTTCCATTATGTCTGTCAAGTTTTGCTTATATGTTTTTGAGGTTATGTTACTATATGTAAACAAATTTAATATCTTTTTTTAATTCTGGTGAGTTGAATCTATCAGCCCTATGAGTGTCCCTCTTCAATCCAACTAATTTTTTTTTGCTTTAAATTCTACTTTGTTGATCATAATGTGAAGTTTTTCAACTACCAAATACTAGAAAGTAGGACTGCAAATTACATGAGTGCACCACTAGTGCCTGCAGTATTCTACAACCTTCCTTATAATCAGTGTCAAAGTAGAGAAGTGAGGAAGATCACCTGGGTGGGATCTTCTTACACTTTAGGTGTCACAGCTTTGTTAGGAAACATTTCCTTTTAAATGAATAGACTTTCCACATTAAGCAGACTCTTGGCTTTGTCTTCTGATCCTCAAATTTCACTAACCCAAGAAAATTTCAGCTCAAGTTTACTACCTCGGTAAGTGCCTTCTGGGTAAAAACAGATTGTACTTTACTTAGCAAAAATCAGATTTTTGCTTTCACTTAGATTTTTACCTGGTAATTTCTTAAAATCTTTGATATTTTAAAGAAAGTTTTAAAATATTTTATTCAGCATTTTTTATTATTTTTGGTGAGATGTCATGGTCTGAATAATTGAGAACAGAGCATCGTCATCTATCTCCTTTTGATATGAACTTGAATTTATAAAATAGAGAAACCACAGAAGTTCAGCAAAGAAATGGCAGAAAGAAACAGCAGGAACTAGTCTGAGTAGTAAAGTTTTTCTCTAGTCAGTTGCCATATCTCCTAAAGAATGATAATAAAATCTATGTGGAAAATTATGTAGATGTATGTTAAAGACTTTGCACTTAGTGTTGAAGGCATTCCTTGTTGAAAAGCAAGGAGATTGTATAGAATGTTTTAGAGATTAAGAAAATGAATTTAGTAGGGAAATGTCATACGATTGTCAGACAATGTTCAGTGCCTGCTTGTCAAAATTTAAAGGGGGATGAGTAGCAGAGTTAAGTGACTTCACTGGTCAAGAACAGGAGAGTAAGACTATAGCCAAATTTAACAAGAGTTAAATTTCCCCAGATATTTAAGATGGAGGCCAAAAGATACAAGGGAATTAAAATTATGTGCAAGTGAGTGGCTATAGATATAAACCAGAGGTATAACTGGTATGGAAGGAAGTCAGCATAGAAGGAGGGTGGTGAACAGTGAAATGTGGTAAAGCCAATGGTTTGGAGATCCCAGCAGGACTGAAGAATTATTGGGGTAAGAATACGAGAACAAGTGATCTGGAAAAATAGAAGTGTTGGTTGTAGAGTGGAATTCTTTAAATCCGTATTTTAGAGATTATGTCATTATTGGTGATGATAATGTCTGTAGTATCACAAATAGGAGTAGATAGCTGATGTGGGGTTGAAGGTGACACCCATGAAGAGGAGAAATGTTTGATGGATTTTTTATATGGGGATAAAGTCACCAAGTATCACATGATAAGTAGGGAAGAGAAAATAAGAAAGTGAACTAGATGCTAGAAAGTCTTAAGTGAGTGAGAGGTAACAACCAGGGAGATTGTAGATGATTGCAACAAACTGTAGTAATGTGGGGTGGGAGGGGTGGTCTTATATCTTAGGTTTCAAATAAGCTGAAATGTGTGAAAGACAAGAAGATATTTAGTCTGGAAATGGAAAAGAAGAGCAAAAAATGAAAAGTACCTTATGTCTAGGCCCCCTTGTGTGGTACCATAGGAATAGAAGGAAAAAAGAGTAGGAGAGAAAAATTGCTATATTTCATTAATCATTTAATTAACATATTTAATAATCTAAGCTACTGTGTAAAAAGCAGTTTCCGAGACTGTGGAGCTAATGAAACAGAGACATGGTGATAATTTGCTAGTGACTATGCTTAAGAGATGCTAAAATGGATTTTCCTTTCATTGTCAAATCCTTTGGCCTAGTCCACATACTATTGTGCCAGGTTGTGTTGTCCCTGGCCTAAAATGCTGGCCAATAATGGATCTGGCATCTGTCCAGTGCTAAAAGAAAGTTTTCTTCTTTAAGAAGAACTAAACTTGATTTTAAAATTTGACTATAAAACCACAACAATCAAAATAGTGTGGTATTGGTGTAAGTATAAACATATGGCTCAATGGAACAGAACAGAGAATCCAGAAATAGACACACTTACACAGTCAACTGCACTGATTTTCCACAAAATTGTAATAGTAATTCAACAGGGGAAAAGATAGTCTTTTCAATAAGTGGTGCTAGAATAATAGAATATCTTCATGCAAATAAAAACATGTGTCACCCTTCATTTCATGCCAAATGAAAAAATTAACTTAAAGTGGATCATATACCTAAAAGCAAAATACAAACTCTAAAATTCTTAGAAGAAAGCATAGAAAAAAATCTTTGTGACTTTACATCAGACAAATCATTCTCAGATATGACACCAGAAACACAAACCTTAAATTTCTAATATAATGTAATTTATCAAAATTAAAATACTTGCACTGTGAGATGTACATAGATTTTTAAAGATTTTATTTATTATTGTGTAGAAGAACTAGGGTGTAGGCCAGTAGTGGGGGAGGCAGGTAAGAGGATTCACCAGAGACAGAGTGGGGAGCAGAACAGGTGGATCTACTGAAATACACTGCTAAGGAGAGCAGTAGGTGAAAGAGGAGATGTCTGCTCTGCCATATGGATCACCTCCCTGGCTGGGGATCAAGTTAAATCAAGTCGTCGCCAATACAGTGCTGAGACTTAACTCCTAAACCATCAGGGAAGCCTGATATACACACTTCTATGAAATGAAAAAAAAGGACAGTGAAATACAAAGGATGGTGATGGGGGCAGGGCAGAAAGAAAAAGATGAAAAGACGAAACACAGACTGGAAGAAAATGTTTAAAATAACAAAGAACTTGTATTCAGGATTCCTAAAGAATCCTCAAAATTCTATAGTAAGGAAACAGTCCAATGTTAAAATGGACAAAATATTTGAGCAGATAGATATTTCATCGAATATAATATACAAAGGACAAACAAATGAAAATATGTTTAACATCATGAGTCATCAGGAATATGTAAGGTAAAATCACAATGAAGCTATACTTAGCATTCCCTAGGATGACAAAAATTAAAAAAACTACCAATATAAAATATTGGAGAGGATATGGAACAACTTTAATCCTCATATGTTACTGGTGGAGATATATAAGAGTGCATCTGTTACTACAAGACCAAGGGACCCCCTGGGAACTGGGACCCCCCCCAAACTTACATGCTCTAAAGGGGTCTGACTATACATGTGCTCAAAGGCAAAGACAGATTCTTAGCATGAAAGATATTTAATAGAATTAGTGTGCATAGAGAAATAACAAAGGGAAATAGCTTTCTTATAAAACACCCAAGGTTATCCATTCCCCATGTGGGCAAATGTAGAGTCAAACAAAGTTGGTTCAAACTGGGACCACTGAGATCCAAAAGCTTGCCACAAGTCTATAGCACTTTCTGGCAAGAAGGTGGAATGAAGTTCTGAAGCAGGTCCCAGAAACCTGGAACAAAAGGCACAAAATCAAAGTACAAATCAAGATAACGGCTACCATTGTCAGACTCCACACTTGTGTCTCACCCATGTGTCTTTTTCAAGTGTCTCCTTCCATATCTCCTTCCCAGCCCAGGCTGCAAGTCAGGCCACAGGAACAAGAGGAATCCCTTATTTTTTTTCCCTTCTAGTCCACCTGCCTTCCATGTTATATACCTACACCTGGCCCCTTTGCTCCTCCCCTTGTTAAATAAGGGGGTCAGAAATATGGTACCTCCCCTTTTATGGAAATGTCTCTATAATGTTGTGTTACACTGTGGAAAACAATCTGGCAGTCCCTGAAAATGTTAAACCTAGTTACTATATGACCCCCAAATCCATTTCTAGGAATATACACAAGAGAAATGAAAACACATGTTTACACAAAAACCTGTATATAAATATTCATAGCAGCATTATCCATGTCAGCAAAAAAAAATAGAAATGACCTACAGGTTCATCAATTAATGAACAAAAAAAATGTGGTATAGCCATACAATAAAATATTACTTGGCAATAAAAAGGAAGTACTGATGCATGCTAAACATGGGTGAATTTTGAAATTTTTATGGTAAGTGAAAGAAGCCAGATACAAAGACTGCATAGTGTATTATTTATTTATATGAAATGTATAGAATAACCCAATCCATGGAAACAGAAAGTGGAATGATTGTTTGTCTAAGGCTGGGGGGTACATTAGTGGGGGTAAAAGGGGAATTACTATTAATGGGTTCCATTGGGAATTCTGGAAATATTTTCTATCTTAATTGTGGTGGTGTTTTCATGACTGGATACGTTTGTCAAGTTATCAAACTGTACATTTAAGGATAGTTAACTTCATTGTATGCTTATATATCAATAAAAGCTTATTATTTTTAGAAAGTATTAAAATTAATCCTTGTGATGAATAAAGAAATATCCATACTTTTGCATGAGAATTCTTGACTACACACTTCACAAACCACCTTTTGAGAATAAACTGAATTGGATTATGAAATTTTTTCACATTCACTATACCGACTAGAACTTTTCCCAAAGGATCACCACATTTTTCATCATTTGGCACTCTTTCTAAGAAACAAACATTTCTAGTTTAAGAAGCAGTAACAGGATGATTTGACCTATTTATATTCTCCCAATGGGAAAAGCTATGAATGTTATTGGTGCATATTTTGATTGAATAAAATTTCTTTTCACAAGCATGGTGGTATAATTTCAATCTAGTTAAATGGTGGTTTCATATGGTTCAATCTAACAATTTGGAATGTCAAAGTAATTGAAATTTACTGTTCAAATTAGAATTTGGAGAAATTAGAACTCAAATTTAGATAAAACATGGTCATGGAATTTAAATTGTAGTAGCAGTTTAAGTGAAGGGTGAATAAATCAAAACTCAATAAACGGGAAAACAAATCCCTTATTGTAGCCAGAGGCCAATAGGATAGGCCTTCTATTTGAGTATGTCTGATAATAATTAGCTTGAGTATACCTAGACCGTTAGTTTGATTTCCAAAATAAACTTATTATTAAAAACTTTTTAATATGCTAAAGGCCTTATTATCTTATAAATTTGAATAGTTATTTGTTACAGGCAATGGAAAATTTTAATTGCAAGTTTTAAGATTAAGCCCATAGAGTTAATGAAACAGTTTTATTATGAATTTAATTAATAATGTAGGGTTGTAACTTAGAAGAGATGGAAAAGTTTTTGGAAAGATATAACCATCCAAAACTAAACAAAGAAGAACTAGAACTCCTAAATAGACCAATTACAAGCAGTGAG
>JAGFMF010011853.1:2935647-2945700 GCA_019455555.1 Galemys pyrenaicus | reverse complement strand
GTAGGGGTTGAGTGCCTGGGGAGTCTGCGCAGGAGGGGGGCTTGGGGTGGGTGAGGGGAGTGTGAGAAGAATTAAGGGAATCGAGAGGTTGAACCAGTTGTCATTCTGGTACGTGCATGTTAAAATGCAATTAATTATTGAGACTTATCCTGGATGCAGTTCCATCCACCAGCCTCTCAGTCTCCAAGTCTGCTGTCTATTCGTCTGCTCTTAAGATGAAGCTCTAAAGGAAGGAGAAACAGCCCTAAATCTTTGGAGGTCAGTGTTTGGGGTGGGAACTGTCTGGGAGCCCCTGGTGTGGGTGTGTCAGAAATCCCAGCAGAGCCTGGGGCAAGAGGCTCCTCTTCCTCTATCTTTAAAGACACCCTTCCTCAGGGCCTGTGCTTTTTGGTGCAGGGAAAGGGGTGTGGCATCTGCCTCCTTAATGAGTGGTCTGAGAAAGGGACTGGGAAGGAAAGAAGAGCCCTGAAAAGGGGGAAACTTGGAAATAGACTCCAACTTGCTCTTTCTGGACTGGATCTGCAGGTCTGTCCGCTTTGGGACCCCCACAACGACAGGTGTGGTGGGAAAGATCAAACTGTTCCTGCTCCCAGCTGGCTGGTAAGTGCCTGAACACCATGTGGGGACGCCTGGGGTGGGTCGGTGCTGTCTTTCCCACTATCCATCAGCTTTCCTGATGGCCCTACTGCCTTTCATGTCCCATTAGGTGCTGGGTGGACTTGGGCTAGGATCCCGAATCAGCCATCATGGGCCTTGGTACTGGTGTCTGAGTACACTAAATGACCGCCCCCACCCCCAACCTCTCCTCTAAGTAGGCCTGGTTAGGCACCAAGCTCTAAGCCTCGTTCCTATCCTTTCCCCCAGGCCCTCCGTGGCTTACAGGCTGCACAACTTGCACACCGGAGCTGGAGAGCCTCGCCTGGACGAGCGTGCATCCTACCTAGGCAACCACTCCTCGCCCTGGATCAGAGAATCGCGCCAGCCGCACCATGAGCCGAGTTCGGGATGCTGGCTGTGTTGCTGCGGGGATAGTGATCGGGGCTAGCGCTTGGTACTGTGTCTACAAATACGCCAGGGGAAGAACCCAGACCAAGAAGAGACTGGCCAAGCCCAAGACTAGGTCTGTGGCTGGGACTGGAGCCAGGGCTAGAGCCGGATTAAGAGCAGGTTTCACAATCGACCTTGGGCCGGGAGTTGGTCCTCCCCCGCCAGCCCGGGTTGAGGCAGATAACAGGGCCCAGGACGAAGCCTCCCCTCTAAATGCCGATGGAGCCGAGACACTGGCCCCAGCTGCATCCAATCCCGAGGCTCAAAGTGGGGCATCAAGTCAGGTCCAAGAGATAGAGGGGGTCGGGGTTGGGCTTAAGGCAGAATCAGTTGTGGGAGCCACAGCGATCTCAGCAGGGACACCTCCTGGGGAGGCAGAGGCTCCCCCAGCTGCAGAAGCCCCCACAACAGCAGGGGCTCCAAAATTCGCAGAGCTCCCTGGCACAGCGGAGGCTCTTGGGGCCCCAGCCTTGCCTCCTGGAACGCCAGCGCCTACCGAAGCGGCGGCACCTACCGAAGCGGTAGAGGCGCCCATAGCAGCAACGCCCGCTGGAGCCATGGTGCCTGCTAGGGCATCCGTGCCTAGTGCAGCGTCGGAGCCCACTGGGGCTGCTGCGCCTACGGGGGCGGCGGAGGCTCCTGGGACTTCGGGGTCTACTAGAGCCGTGGCGCCGGCTGCCAAGAGAACAACCCCTGGGGCTCACACTGGGGCTATACCTAAGGCTGGTTCGGCGACTGGAGCTGTGCCCAAAGGTGGGGCCAAGGGAAACAGGTCCCGAGCTGGAGGCAAGGGCAAGGGCAGGAAAAACAAGGTTGAAGTGGACGAACTGGGACTGGGTTTCCGTCCTGGGGATGGGGCTGCAGCAGCTGCCGCAGCCTGTGCTAATGGGGGCCAGGCTTTCCTGGCAGAGATCCCTGATTCTGAGGAGGGGGAGTCTGGGTGGACTGACACAGAGTCAGAATCAGACTCTGAGCCTGAGACCCAGCAAAGAGGGAGAGGGAAGAAACCTGTTCCCATGCAGAAGCGCCCCTTTCCTTATGAAATTGATGAGATTCTGGGTGTCCGAGATCTCAGGAAAGTCCTTACTTTGCTTCAGAAATCAGATGACCCTTTTATCCAACAGGTAGCTCTGCTCACCTTGAGCAACAATGCCAATTACACATGCAACCAAGACACTATTCGGAAACTGGGAGGCCTCCCGATTATTGCAAACATGATCAACAAAACCGATCCCCACATTAAGGAAAAAGCCTTAATGGCCATGAATAACCTAAGTGAGAATTATGAAAATCAGGGGCGCCTTCAGGTGTACATGAATAAAGTGATGGATGATATCATGGCCTCTAACCTGAACTCAGCAGTACAGGTAGTTGGACTAAAATTTTTAACCAACATGACTATTACTAACGATTACCAGCACTTGCTTGTCAACTCCATTGCCAACTTTTTCCGTTTGTTATCTCAGGGAGGTGGAAAAATCAAGGTTGAGATTTTGAAAATACTTTCAAATTTTGCTGAAAATCCAGATATGTTAAAAAAACTGCTCAGTACCCAAGTGCCATCATCATTTAGCTCCCTCTATAATTCTTATGTGGAATCAGAAATTCTTATTAATGCCCTTACTCTGTTTGAGATCATCTATGACAATCTCAGGGCAGAAGTATTCAACTACAGAGAATTCAATAAAGGTTCCCTTTTTTACTTATGCACAACATCTGGAGTGTGTGTTAAGAAAATCCGGGCCTTAGCAGATCACCATGACCTCTTGGTGAAAGTGAAAGTTATAAAACTAGTGGACAAATTCTGATTGGCTATGTGCGCTCAAAAGGTTTGAAGAAATTTCTTGTGTTTGCAGTCTGGAAGCAATGAAAATTGAAAGTTACTTTTTTTTCCCCACTTGCTCATATAGTGAAGGGATCCTTTCAACTGCCAGTTTTGAATAATGTCTCATCCAGACTGATGTTATCTGTGACAGTCTCCAGCTTTAAGCTGAACCATTTTATGAATACCAAATAAATAGTCCTCTTGTACTGAAAACACATTTGTGACTTTAATCGTGCTGCTTAGATGGAAATATTTTTACTGGTTCCTCTGTGAATTAACAGCGAACCTTCCTTCATGAATAGCCTATACTTCTATCATTTGTTTTGACTTGAATTTATTCACCAAAGACTTCATCTGTGTATCATCAATAAAGTTGTATGTTTTGACTGATAAAAAATTGTTCTTGTGCTTGAATTTCAAATAGCTGGAGAGATAAGGTACATAAATGCAAAATTACTAACAGTACCTGAGCATATATTCATTATCAAATATATGCTGTCTGCTTAAAAAAAAGCAGAAGTTGCTAGAAGGCATAAAGGAGGAAGGGCACATTGAAGCTTTCCCTTGAAGACCATCTTGAGAAAATGTAAAAGGGCATGGGGGGGAGGGGAGGATTGTTTGAACAAAGACATAGAAGTGGATAATCTTTTCATGTGGTAGAAAGAAAGCCTATTTTATCTATAATGGTAAAACATGGCAAAGGAGTGAGGAGAAGTAAGATGGAAAGTTAGCATGAGGAAAGTTTGGGGAAGACCCTGAAACCCAAGTTGAGATATTGAAATACATATTGTATTCTGGAGTTAATGGACACTTCCAGCAAAAGGAAAAATAACCTGTTGGCAATGTGCAAAAAGGATTGGAGCTGGAATGGGATTCTGGGTGAAAATTGGAAGCAAGAACATTTATTAGGAAGTTACAATAAACCAAGCATGAAATGATGAGTGAAATAGGATGGCAACTATAGGACTTGTTAGGGAATGATGGTGATTAGCAACTTAAAATAGTACAAGCCGGGGGCCTCCCTAGTGGTGCAGTGGGTTGAGTGCCACACTGTGAAGAATCCGCTGCATTGTATAGCAGCTAGAGTTCAATCCCTGGCCAGGGAGGGGACCCACATGGTACAGCAGAACTCTCCTGCCTTGCCTGCTGCTCCCCTCAGCAGTACATTTCAGTCTATTAGCCTGTTCTGCTCCCCACTCTGTCTCTGGTGAATCCTCTCACGTCCCTAGACTCTGGCCTGTACCCCAGCTCTTGTATGCATAAATAAATAAATCTTTAAAAAAATAGTATAAGCCTGACTTGGATGTAAGTCAACTAAGGGAGGATTGTATGGTGTGATCTGGAGCAGATTTTCTTGGGCAAGTCTAGTGATGAATGAGCGATGCCAAAGTGAGTTAACACTTAGAATAGTGAGGGGGAAATAGTGTGCTAGAAATATGACTCTTGGTGCAATTCTTTTTTTTTCTCTTACTGTTAGAGTACTAGGTTTGCTTTCTTTTAGAACAGGAACAATGGTGAAGCCTTTATGGAAGCCCCATCCTTGAGTTCACTTAAGAGCTGATGTAACTTTCCTTCCTCTCCCCCCTGGCCTACTGAAGCAATGAAAGAAGAAAATGGAGATTTTCCTAAATAGTCTGTTTTCTCAACACCCCTCACAAAGTCCTCATTTTTTGCAAGTGTATGATAAGCAGTAGAGGGAGTTGACATAGGGCCTCCTGGAGCTGGGGCAGGGAGACACAAAGAAAATTAATAGATTGGTATGGCAAGATGGTAATATGCATAGGAAGTTTTAAGATAGCTCTGCCTTGTGGTCAAGCATTCCACTTGTAGGTTATTTTTCCCTCCTAAGTAAATAATCAAATAATTGTACACAAAGGAATTATATAAGGATCTACTTAAGAACTTTTTCTCAGAGAGAAAAATTAAAAGCAGCTTAAATGTCTAACACCATGGAATTGACTCAACAATAAGTAGTTTGTTGACACAGTAAAATACTACGCAACTACAAGAAACTGTGGTGAGCTTCTGTATTATTGGCTTGAAAAAACACTCGCCATATGTAAGAGTCTGTGGCATCAGTCAAAAACAGACTCCTGCAAGTGAAAGAGTAGAAAATTTCTTTTAAATGCTTATTATGGATTTGGAACTATACTGTACATTAACGCGTCTCATGGACCAGCTCAGATCTGAAACCATAAAAAAATTATTTTCAAAACAATAATAATATGTTATTTTATGTTAATAATATGTTAATAATGTCAATAATATGTTATTTTCACTTGGTTGACATTTGAACTAATGGTACTAAAGCAATGGTAGATAAAACCCCTGCTGCCTTAGCACAGATCAAGGCATTGTTGCCAAACTCTGCGAGTGCTGATAGATTTCTTTTAGCCACACGCTCAAAAAATTTTTCAATCTATTTTCATTTTAAATTGTCTTTTTAAAGTCATTTGTAACAAAATTATAAACTTTATGAAATCTCATTGCTTAAGTGCATGTCTTTTTGATATTCTGTGTGATAAAATAGTAAGTATGCACAAGACATTTCAACTTCATAGCTTAATACAGTGATTTTCTTGAAGATAAATACTTGCACGTTCATTTGAGTTGTGTGCGGAATTAGCTGGTTGCTTTTTTTTTGTGGAGCGTCATTTTTCACTTGAAAGAATGAGTGGCAGAACAACTGTGGGTTCTTAGACATGGATATTGGGTAGACATTTTCTTGAAAATGAATGAAGTGAGCCTTTAAGGAAAACAACTGACAGTATTTGTCACCAACAGTAAATTTTGAGCTTATAAGCAAGATTAGACTTTTTGAAAACTTGTATCCATAACCACAAGCTTCACTGCTTAACACTTAAAGCTTCTAACACTTAAAGACTTTTCTGAAGACATCAGTGGTGATAATAGCAAAGGTAAAAATCTCTTCTTCTCTTTCTAGGCAAGAAATGATGGAAGACTCTATTGCTAATGGTGAACTTGCTCAGTTTTACTGTGATCATATGACATTAAACCCATCACCATTTAGTAAAAAATATCATTGTTACCATAACAAGGTGACCCTGGATGAAGCTAGACCAAGAGTGTTTGAACTCTATTTAATAAGGAGAATCTGAAAAGATGGTAATCCTAAGCAGTAATGTTTTCTGAGTGAGATAGAGGTGGAATCTTAACTCAAGCATTGAAGATGGACGCATGAGTGTCTCTTGGCTTGTTCCTTGTTCTGATTAGCAGTGGAAACTTCCATTCCCTTCAGATGAAACCTATTTCCATGCAGACATATGTAGCTTGACTTTATGTATGAGCTAAGATTTATATAATAGGCAAAGACTTAATTTCCTAAAGCCTGAGTTTTTGTGTCTTAAATCACACTATATGTAAAAGATCAGTAGCTCAGTCCAGGTACGGCTGAGACTTAAAAGAGGAGTTCTTTGAAAAATAATAATAATAGGTGTTGGGAACTGAGCATCAGCTATCCAGTGTCCAATTATTTCTGAAATGTGACCATGGTCACATTCCTTGGACATTCTGTGGTATGATTTTTGCCTTTTTCATTGTGTGTTCAAGGCATTGGTGAAGTAGGACAGTCCTCACAACGATGTGTGCTGTGAACAATACTGCCTTCTTTGCTTTCATTTATTGGTTCATGTAAACAATTAGATCAGGAGGTTGATAGTTCTCATTTTTTAAAAGAATATGAACTGACAAATACAAGAATTGAAAATTACGTCAGTTTAGTGGTAGAACACAATGGCGAAGTTTTCCCTGGAGTTCATTTGTTTCCACCCTTTATCAGGTGAGGTTATTAAAAATTTTCCAGTACTTTTAAGATATGTCACAATATCCTTCCTTAAATTTCCTTTTTGTGCATAAGCAAAAGGCTACAGACTAAGAATAAGGCAAATAAAAAACAAACAAAAACCAGGGGTGTAAACAATAGAATCTCAAGAAAATGAAAATGTGTGTTGAGGTGAGCCAAGTGCAAATGAGAATTCCTTCAGCAATCGGAAAATGACAGCTAATGGCCTACAATGAACTGAGAGTTCTTTCCTTTGACAATAGATTCAGGTGACAAGGTGGTTGCTCTCATAGAATGATTTCATGGAGAAGTGGAATTGGGTAGGGCTGAGATCAGATGTTTGTTTCTAAGGACACTGAGTAACTTTAGTGAAAACAAGAAGTAGGTTAAATTATTGAGTACCTGATTCAATGTAAAAGAGAAAATAGAGCAATAATGGAATCCTACTGCAAGAATCCTCTTCCACTTAAAGCTGTCAGACCAAGACAACTTGAAGAATGAGTTTAGAAATTGGCCTTTTCTATTACTTAATCGTAATATCAGTTGAATTCACCACTTTACCAGACTTCCTTTGTGAAACTGGGAACACTGATAAACGAAATAAGTAATCTGGGAAATTCTGAGTCTTTTTGGACCTTTTGAAAATAGATCTCTCTGTGCCCTTCTTATAAGGAAAATAAATAGCAATTTGCCTCATATGCCCTCACTGAGATTCATACTTTGAAATATGAAAACACCTTAGGTCTGATGGTAATATTGCAGTATCAGAACCATAAAAAGGAGAACTGTAGATTTCGAGTGTGCCTGACAAAGTACTTAAGCCTAGATCAATCTAAGGTAATCATAATTGGGGCCTTTACCCATTATTATTATATTGATTAGCTATAGACTTAAGTTAGATATTAATGATAAAATTTCAAAAGTGACCACCAAAATAATGAAACAGAGTATATAATATCCACAGGATTAAAGGCAAAATTGCACTAAGAGAAAAAATCAGTCCAAAGGAAAGTAAGTAATGAGAAAAGAGAGAGGAGCTTCCAAAAAGCAAGCAAATGGAAAGCACATAGCTCAAATGAATTAGTAATAACAATAAGTGAAAATGGGCTGGACTTACTAATTAAAAAGATATTGGATTTTTAAAATCCAGCTACATGCTAAAGAAACTTTGAAAGTAAAAGAATGGAGGAGAAGGGGCTTGATGGAAATAGCAGGAGATTACGGGAGCATTGGTGGTAGGTGTGCTGTGATGACATATATCAGAAGAGGTAAGAGCCTATATCCCCAAATCATAGAGTGTTGTAAACCAATGTTACCTCAATTAAAAATAATATTTAAAAAAATAAAGGAATGGAAAATATACCAAACAATCACTAATGAAAAGGAAGTTGGCATAACCAAATTAGTGAGACAAAATAGATTTTTTTCAGTAATTTTTTTTATAATTTCTATCTCTTATATCATCTATATTCCTGGCAAAATTCCCACCACCAGTTCACTCATGAACTTTTACCATAGTCGCTTATGCTCTTTTCTCCCCTGTCCTTCTCTACCTTTTCCTCCTCATCCTACGCAGAATGTCTCTTATTTATGGTTGCCTGCTAGGTTTTTATTATTGTTGTTGTTTTCCCCGATCCCTTATTTGGTTCTCCTACATTCCTCCTCTAAGTGAAAACATCTGACATTTTTCTTTTTCCTTCTGGTTATTTCACTGAGCATGATCCCTTCTAGCTCCGTCCATGTTGCTGCAAATGACATGAGTTTGTCTTTTTGATTGCTGAATAGTATTCCATTGCATATATATACTACATCTTCTTGATCCAGTCATCTATTTTGGGGCATTTGGCTTGTTTCCATATCTAACCTATTAGAAATAGTTCTGCAATAAGGATAGGGGTGCAGGTATCTTTTTGAATTAATGCTTTTGTGTCCTTAGGGTAGATTCCTAAGAATGGAATTGCTGGGTTATTTGGTAACTCCACTTTTACTAGTTTGAAGAACCTCCACACAGCTTTCCATAGTGGTTGGACAAGTTTGCATTTCTACCATCTGCATAGGAGAGTTCCTTTTTCTCCACGTCCTCACTAACATTTGTTGTTTTCTGCTTTTTTTAATGTGTGCCATTCTCACTGGTGTAAGGTGGTATCTCATTGTAGTTTTGATTTGATTAAAAAATGTTGAACATTTTTTCATATACCTATTGACCATTTCCATTTCTTCTTTGGAGAAGTGTTTTTTTAGTTCTTTTGCCCATTTTTTGGATAGTTTACTTTGTTTTTGTTGTTGTATGAGCTCTTTGTAGATATTTGTAATCAGTCCTTTATCTGTTGTATTGTGTGAAAATTTTTCTCCCAATCAGTAGAAGATCTCTTTGTTTGGGATAGTCTTTTTTGCTATACAGAAGTTTTTTAGTTTGATGTAATCCCAGTTGTTTACATTTCCCTTTACTTTCTTTGCTTTGAGAGACGTGTCTTTAAAGATGTTACTGAGAGCTACATTGTGTAGTGTTTAGCTATATTTTCTTCTATATATTTTATGGTTTCAGGTCTTACATTCAGGTCTTTATCTATTTTGAGTTGGTTGTGATAGAAAATAGATTTTAAGACAGAAAATATTATTAAAGATTAAAAACAGGTGAGTGGTTAAAAAAGCAACTATGATATGCCCTATACTATTTGGCAATAAAAAGGAATGAACAATTGATACACACAACAGTTTGGATTTCAAAGGTATTGTTTAAAAAAATGAGGTATGAGTTTAAAAAAAGCAAAAGTCAAAAGGTCACATACTGTACTGTATAATTCTATTTATAAACAACGTTGGAATGAAAAAAATTATAGAGATAGAGAACAGATTCGTCATTCACAGTAGTTCAAGATGGTGGGGTAAGAGTGTGAGTGTGATTAGAAAAAGGTAAAATAAAGATAATCTTTGTTATAATAAAATAGTTCTCTATTGCAATGATGTGATAAAATGGCATACAATTCTTCATAGACATTCTGTCAATGTCAATTTCCTAATTTTGACATCACATTCTAGTCATAAAAGATGTAAACATTAGGGGAAATGTGAAGAATACAGAAGACCCCCTTTTACTATCCTTGCAACTTCCTGTAAATCTACAAAATTAAAACTTTTAAAATGATGAAATTTCAACTCACAAGAAAATAATTCTAAATATACGGGCACTTCAGAAACAAACCCACAAGCTTATGAACAACTAATCTCTGACAAAGGAGCAAAGAATAGACAATGGAATAAAAACAGCCTGTTCAATAAGTGGTGCTGGGCAAACTGGACTGCTACATGCAAAAGAATGAAACTAGAATATTGCCTTTCACCACGCACAAAAATCAACTCAAAATGGATTAAGGACTTA
>JAGFMF010011853.1:2882579-2934850 GCA_019455555.1 Galemys pyrenaicus | reverse complement strand
CAAAAACAGATGAGTGGATCGGGAAGCTGTGGTACATAGACACGATGGAATACTACTCAGCAGTCAAAAATGAAAAACTAGATGCATTCATAGGAACATGGATGGAACTGGAAGGGATTATGCTCAGGGAAGTAAGTCAGAAGGCAAAGGAAAAATACCAGATGGTTTCTCCCTTAGGAGGAATATAAGGGAACCAAATAAGGATCAAGGAAAGGAATAAAAACAATAATAATAATAACAACAACAAGAAAGAAACAAAACCCAAAAGTGAAAAGACAAGGACAAACTGGGAACAGGGTGGAGGGCAGACGGGAGCACGGGGGACTGAGGTGATGGTGCACTGGTGATATGGTGATGGGGAATACATGGGATTACAACTGATGTCAAATATATGTAAATTTTTTTAAAATTCACATTAAAAATTAATTAATTAATTAATTAATATACGGGCACTTATAAAGTAGCCTCAAAATATATAATGACAAACATGGAACTAAAGAAATGAATCAAACTGTTTAAAGAACAAGGAGAACAAAAAGTTAAGTAAAGTTATAGAACAGTGAACAATAAAATAAGCAAGCTAACTTAGTGGATATATATAGAACCCTGCACTCAATTATAAAAGAATACACTTTCTTCTCAAGTATACATGGGACAGTAGAAATAATTGATCCTATATGTGGTCATAAAACAAGTCTCAACAGATTTCTAAGAATCAGTACAACGAACAATTTAGCTAACCAAAATGCAACTAGGATAGAAATCAATCCAAGAAAGTATTTTTTGAAGAATCATGTCTTTGGAAAATTTTAAACATGCTTTAAACAATTTATGGGTTAAAAAGAGGCATAATTGAAATTTTAAAATTTTGAGAACTGAATTATAATGAAAATACTTAATATAGAAGTTTGTGGGACACAGTAAAAACAGTTTTTTCAAGGGAAATGTATGGCCTAAAATTTTGTTTCATATGATTTGTTCACAGTAGGCAAATCTGTGGAGACAGAAAGAATCATGGTTTACAGGGCTGGAAGGGCAGTGGAGGAGAAGTGGAGATTGACAGCTAATGGGCACAAGGTTTCTTTATGGGGTGACAAAACTATTTTAAAATTAATTGTCAGTTGTTTAGCATATGAATCATATCTTAATAAAACTTTTTTTAAAAATGTATTTATTTGTGCATCCAAGAGCTGGGGTACAGACCAGAGTTGTGGGAGGTGAGAGAATTCACCAGAGGCAGAGTGGGGAGCAGAACAGGCAGGTCGACTGAAATACACCGCTGAGGGGAGCAGCAGGCGAGGCAGAGAGGTCTGCTGTGCCTTGTGGGTCCCCTCCCTGGCCTGCATCGAACTGGTGCTACTGTGCAGCGGATGCTTCCCAGTTTGGCGCTCATCCCGCTGCGCTACCAGGTAGGCTGTAAAGCTTATTTTTTAAATCTTATGTTAGACAGGATAAAGGCTAACTATTAATAAGCTAAACATCCAAATTAAGAAGTCAGAAAAAGATCAATGAATAAACTAAAGACAGAAGAATGAAAAAACAAGAAAATAAACATATATTAAATAGTATTAAAGTGAAAAGTACTCCTTTGAATGGTATAATTTTTAAAAAAAGTTAAATCAATAGCAAAAAAGTCCCTCTACCTCCCAAACCAGGCCCAAAAGGAATATATAATTCCAGTTTTATATAAACTGTTCCAGAAAACAGAAAGAAGTAATATTATACAATGTTTTTTATAAGACTAGTATTAACCTTTATTTCAAAACCAGGCAAGGACAATATGAAAAAGGAAAATTATAGATGTTTTACTTCTAAACATAGCTGTGAACACTTAAAACAAAATACCAACAAGTAAAATGCAGCAATGTATAAAAGTGTCATTTGAAGAGGTGTGACCCTATTCTTTATTCATGTACAGTGTTGTAAAACCAATGTTACCTCAAAAAAAAAAGTTATAGGAAAAAAGTCATAAACAATGCTGAAGTGCAAAACTGGCGTAACATTTTTTAAAAATCTATGAAAGCTTGACTCACACATTCTAACATTTGTACAGTAATATAAAGATCCAAGAAAAACTATGCCAAATTTGAAGAATAAGGATAAAGAGGGGAGACCTATTCTATAGGATAGTAAGATATGCTTCAAAACCATGTATGTTTGTGTAAGGACAGGTTATGCCAAAGTCACAAACAAATCCTAAAACCTCAGTGAAATAAATACTTATTTCTTATCTACATAGAATTGGTGAGGATTGTGCAGCTCTCCAATCTTCCATGTAGTTATTTAGTGATTAAGGTTTCTTCCAAGATTTTGAAACTACCCTAGTTTAGAAGTCATTGACATTGTATTTGCTTATATTACCTTGTCCACATTTAGTCATAGGACCCCAATTTAGATGCAAGGTTGGCTAGAAAATTAGAGAGACTACTTGAGTCTTTTGTTACAACAGTTTTAGCCTTTTATGCTACTACAGCATTAATGGATTTCTTTCTTTCCTTCCTTCCTTCCTTCTTTCATTCCTTTCTTCCCTCCTTCCTTTTTTTGTGAACCTCAGGTGATGAGGGTTATACTAACTGTATTCCTTCCTTCATACCATCCCATATGCATGGTCTGATCAAACACCTTTCCCTCTTCATTCATTTACTTTGTTTCTTTTCTTTTCCTTTTTTTTAAAGGTTTATTTATTTATGCATACAAGCACTGGGGTACAATCCAGAGGTGTAGGGGGTGAAAGGATTCACCAGAGACAGAGTAGGGAACAGAACAGGTAGATTAACTGAAACACACTGCTGAGGGGAGCAGCGGGTAGGACAGGTGAGGTCTGCCATACCATGTGGGTCACCTCTCCAGCCGGCAGCAGGGATCGAACTTGTGCTATAGTGGCTGCTTCATAATGTGTTGCTTAACCCATTAAGCCACCAGTGAGGCCCCTACTTTGTTTCTTTTTATCTCTATTCGTGGCCTCCACCCTCTTTCCCACAAGCAACCTTCCTAATACATCTGATATGTATATATTTTTTTGAGTTCTTTTAAAACTCACATTTCTTTGTATGCAGAAGTCTTAAATTTATATAGCTGTATGGCTTTTTTCCTCACTTAGCAATAATGTTTAAAAAATACTTATCCCTGTTACTTTGTAGTTTCTAATTGTTGCATGATGTACCACAGTGTTCCTTCACTGCAATGCACTTCTTTATTTTTCTAGAAATGGAATCTAGACTGCTTCAAAATCTCTACTACATCAAACATTCTGATGAATGTTCTCGTGCATGACTCCTTATGGTACTAGGTAAGAAGTGTTTGGAATATATATTTAAAAAAGCAAAATTGTTGGGTCATAGGGCATATGTATAATTAACTTGATTAAGTACTGTCAGATTGCTCTCTCAAATAGCAGCTCCAGTCTAGTTATCAACTGTGTGTGTTAGAGTTCCTCTTTTCCTGCCCCCTCGCTGGCAGGCTCTGTTGCTCTACTCTCCCACAGGTCCTAGGAGTTCTCGCTATTCACCTAGTGGTGGGAAAGAAGAGAGCACAGATAAGATACATTTTTTGAGGGAAAATCTGAAGGTGATACATATCACTTCCGTCACAATTCATCGGTCAGAACTCAGTCTCATAGCCACGCTCCATCACAGGGGACAACAGCTACCATCAACCAGCTGAATGCCCAAGAGGATGCAGACAAAATAGACATTGAGACCACTAAGTCTCGGCCACAGTGAGGAGAGCTTTGTAGAGGAAATTATAAAATGCTATTATTAAAAGATATTAATCATCCAGGATACTGATCTCAGTGCCTGTTTTTCTTGATTCTGGGCAACAGTTTTCAAATGTTTCAGCTTCGTTGATACCTTTCTCAGGGTTGACCTTATCCCTGGTTCCTTCCCCCTATCCTCACTCCCATGGGCAGTAATAACTTCCATTTCCCCTGCAACCACATCCTTCCACCAAAATGTGAGGGGGAGCAGGGACTATGTTAGAGAGTGGTCAGGAGGTCAGTAATAGAGGCAGAGATTGAACATGAGATTAGTACCTACTTCCTCATATTTTCTAGTATTATTGCAGCCTTAAAAAAATAAGCATCAACTTGCAACCATTTTTACCATCAGAAAAAAGGAAAGCAGTGAAGTCATTTTCACTGAAAAATTAACAAAGAATCAATTTGAGGAAAAATCTGTCATAATATTTTCAGTTTAAGAGGGAGGCCCCACTCACTTCATACAAGTGACTTCCTCCAATTAAGCTCTACGATTATGTTATTTTTCTACATAAGAAGCATTTACAAGGTATTTGGTAAGTTTTTAGACCAAATTATAAATAATGAGATTCTACTCCGGGCAAAGGAAAGAGTTGTAAGGCCGAGGCAGCTGAGGGTATGAGGAATGCAGGAACGGTCTTATCCCCCTTGTCCTGTCAAAAGGAGGTGATATGCTGTCTCCTGACCTTTCCCATAGTCTCTAGCCTCTTATTCTTTGCATTCAGACATTTGACTCTTGTTTACTCTAAAAATATACATGGACAGGGTCACCAAGGGGGTGACCTGAGTAAATGCTTTTGGCCCCCTCCATCCTTCTACCATTTTCCCATAGAGATACTCAGTCCCAGCATAGATGAGAACGCTCTTCCCACCACTGGAAAATAGAACAAGATCTCTCCTAGGCCTGCAGCTGAGGGTTTTCATTAACCTGATAAGTGATTTCTAGAGAGAGACTCTCCCCACGCTTGCCTGCCTTTTGTCTTGTTCATGGTGCCTAAGAGGAACTCCCCTTGGACCCTATCTGCTACTTCCCACCTAGACGAAAGAATGCAGTCTGGTGGGCCTCTCACCCCCTAACTCCAGGGAATCCAAGAACAGCCTAATCTTACTCAGGATTGCAGTCTACTAGTCTACCTCCTCCTTAATGACTCCTCAAATAAGCTTAGGCCAGTGCCCAAGGAACTCTCATCCACTAACCATACTGATTAACCAGAACAGGTATTCTTAACTGGCCAAATCTATAAGTCCCTGGAAAGTATATGTAATGTTGTGTGTTAGTAGTGATAGGATGGTGCATGTGGATTTTTCCACATACTATACTTACCAATACATTCTTTAAAAAAAAATTATTTATTTATTTATGCGTACAAGAGCTGGAGTACAGGCCAGAGGCATGGGAGCTAAGAGGATTCACCAGAGACAGAGAGACAGAGTGGGGAGCAGAACAGGCAGATCTACTGAAATAAACTGCTGTGGGGGAACAGTGGGTGAGGCAGGAGGTCTGCTGAGCCATGTGGGTCAGCTCCCTGAGTAGGGATTGAGCTAGTGCTGCAGTGGCTACCAATAGCTTCATAGTGCTGTGCTCAACCTGCTGCGCCACCAGGGAGGCTCTATACTTACCAACACATTTTTAATGGTAACTGTGACCCTCAAAGATATCAAGATACTTGTCCAGAGGTCAATCTCTGTATTTTCTCTAAGTAGGATGACTTTTATTTTCATTTAATAATTAAATTAGTAGCCATTGTAAAAATATTCAAACAATGCAGAAATGTATTCATTTAGTAAGTCTTTATTGAGCACTTGTGCAAGGTATTGAGAATACAATGGTGAGAAAAACAAAGTCTTTGCATTCATGAAACTTACAAACTAGTAGGGTATATACATTAATCAAATAATCACAAGGGTATGAATAATTATAATTCCATGTAAGTATAAAGACAGAATGGAACACAGGTATAGAAGAGTATATAGGAAAAGATCAAGACACAGCCTGAGTGGGTAGGTAGGGGACAGGAAATTTTTCCCCAAGAAAGTGGTGTTTGAGTTGAAAAAGGAAAAATATAATTAACTAGGCAAAGAGGACAATATAAATGTCTTATAATCTCACTGTTATAGAACGCCATAGCTAATATCTTGTGGTGTATCCTTCCAGCTGTTTTACTATCCATGTCCAAATATGTATGTACACATATGTATGTATTTGTATGTAACTGGAATAATCTCAGTTCATAAACTCAAGTGTACAGGACATCCAACTTTTATTTCCTATAACAATGCTTATCATTTCCATTTTGTTTTCTCATTTTTTTTAAAGGTAAACTATCAGTTCAAAGTCTGTTCTTTCCTTCATGGTTGCCTTTAAGTTAAAGGATGCTTATAGAGTATCTTAGAGTTGTTGGAAGGAAGGAGTCCCTGTGTTTCTAGTACCATTGTCCTACAATATTCACCACTTTTGTTCCTTCCTTGTGCCCCCTTCAGACATATGGTTTCTCTAGCTGCTTCTGTGCCATTCTTGAATGACCAAGACTTTCTATGATTCTCTTCCACTGCCATGCTGAGATACAGGAAACTTGGTAAGACTGTATACTATCTGACTAGAAGTACTATAAAATAGCCATGCCCCCATATGTCTCTTAAGAGACATCATACAAGTCACCCACACAATACAAGTCACCTACATAATACAGTCCAACATAACTATATGAGGAAATTCTAGGCCATAGCAGACTGAATTGACTTGGAAAGTTCCCCTCTTCCCACTTGAAACTCACAGAAATGATAGAATCTGCTCTCCCAAAAATAGTAAAATAGTCTATTTCATTATCATAAAGTGGAAATCTCTAAGAATCAAAGGAAGAACAAAAAGCAGTGAGCAGGAGATAAAGACAAAAAGATGGATATTGACCTTAAGCACTGGGTACCAGACCTTAATTACGCATGATGACAGGAAGCAATGCCACTAGGCAGTGGGAGATGGGAAATCGATATTGAACTCCTGTTTAAATTCAGAATCCACAGACACCCAACCAGTACATTAAATGATGACCAGAAAACCTTTCTCAGAGCAAATATATAAGACAAGAAAACTTGTCTTTTGCTTGAGGTCATGGATGGATAAAGAGCCCCCCTGGAAGGAACCAAAATCTAGCTAAGTTATACCCATAAGTGTAGGTTTGAAGTCACAGTTTCTACATGTTAGAGAAACAAAAGGACAGAAAATACCATAAAAACTAAATTGTTACTTGTGAATCTTATATGGCCCTGGCAGAGATAAACTCAAAGTCAAAGAGGTAATTAAGACATTCAAAGATAGATTTTTAAAAAATCACCCAGAATGCAGTGCAAAAAAGATGAAGTTGTGTAAAATACAAATAAATGGAATGACTTAATTATGTTATTATGTTCTATTCTGAAAGAGTTTTAGGTTTTGAGAAATTGCAAAGCCTTTCCCTAAACTTTTTGTGAAGAATGAATGGGGAAAAAGAAAAAGTAATAACTATCATGAGAGAAAAAACTAGAACATAAGTTTGTATCAAACATAATCTATCATATATGCACACATGTAAATATGTGTACACTTATAGTCTCCAGTATAATTTAAAATTTCTATTTTAAGAATAAATAATAAACCACCTTCAAGGAAGGAAGGAAATGACCATTTCTTTCTAGGATTTCAGTCAGAGACTACACAGAAATGTTCAATAGTTTCTAGTGTCACCCCATATCTTAGTGAATCATTATGTATTTTCTTATTTCTGACTACTCACAGGTTTGCCTTCAAGAAATGGCAAGATGAGCCCATTGGAAAATGGTATCAGATATTGACCATTCCATAATATCTATACAGCTTATTTGTTTGAATGCTGTTTTCTCCTAGACATTAAATACTGAGCACATCTTTTTTAAACTACAACAAAGCTAATTAACATACAACAATGGTAGCTGGAGCACTGTGCTGATGTGACACATTACAGACCTGGAAGGGATGAGGGAGACAGAGTGATAGAATAGATGAATTATGGGTACCAACCTAAATATATTTTCTGAAAAATTTTAGGCTACTACTAATGTACATCTCTATGTATATCTTAAGAAACAAAATTTTTTAAATATATAGATATTGTGAAAACAAACACTGAATCATGAAATTTATTTTAGTAAATTTCACTCAAATCCCAGCATTACCTCCAAGGGACACCACCCAAAAGACCTACCTTGGAGTTTCCATTTTTCATATTTCTCCAGTCCCTGGTAATACTTTCGTATTTCATTGTCTGTGTACTTCTAAATTTATATTGTTTCCCACTGAAATAAAACTATTGAAGGAGTCAAACACCATCTTGAAAAATAAGTAATAACAACACTGAAAGGAATATAATTAAAGCAAGAAAAAATAATTTCTAGGATTGAAAGACAGAATTTTCAAACTTAAAAACTCAGATTAAATGAAAAAGGAGAGAAGTTACAAGCATTCATCTTATCTTAATAAAGTAAAATTAGAATTAAATAATAAAAGAGCACCATTAAATGTAACTGCTTGATAATATACCACTGTTCTTTTTAATAATCCATGGGTCAAAGAGGAAATTCAATAATAAAATTGAAAGTGCTAAGGGATGGAGATTACATAACATCAAAGAAAGAAATGGAGATTATATAATATCAAAGCCTATAGGATATAGGCTTTTACACAAAAAGTTTTACACAAAAAGTCTTAATTACCATTAATATTAAAGAAAACCATGAATAAAAGAAATAAGCATGAGGCCTCCCTGGTGATGCAAGGGATTAAGTACCGCACTATGAAAAATCATAGCCACTGCAGCAGGGTTCAAGGCCCGGCCAGGGAGATGACCCACATGGCACAGCAGACCTTTCTGCCTCACCTGCTGCTCCCCTCTGCAGTTTATTTCAGTAGATCTGCCTGTTCTGCTCCCCACTCTGTCACTGGTGAATCTTTTCACCCCCTGTGCCTTTGGCTTGTACCCCAGCTCTTATATGTATACAGTTTTTAAAAAAAAAATCAAAAAACCCCCCAATTAGACACTTGGTGGGGAGGGAAGAGGGAGAGGGTAGAGGGCAGATGGGAGCATGGGGGACTGAGGTGATGGTGCACTGGTTATATGGTGATAGGGAATACATGGGGATTACAATTGATGTCAAATATATATAAATAAATTTTTAAAAAACCCGATTGGAACCATGATAAATAAAAAGTTGTTTTAAAAAAAACAACAATAAAATAAACATTTCATGAGTACAAGTAAAAAGAAGAGGGAAACAAAAGTATAAAGTTATGAATACTAAATGTTTAATCATATGTTATAAATAGATGGGATGTAAAGAATTATAATTTTACATACAAATCTATGACAATAAATTTGAAAATCTAAAGCTAATAGATGATTTCCTAGTGGAAGGTATCTATATTAATCCAAGAAGTGGAATATTTGGTTAGACAAACTAATACAACTAAGACTGGAAATGTGATTATAGACCTACCACTAAAAAAAGAACCAAGATCAAGTAGTTTTACAGTTCAGATCTATCTAACCTTTAAAGAAGAAATTATACCAATGTCATTTAAACTCTACCAGAAAAGAGGAAGTACATTGAAAGCTCACTAATAAATGTTATAAAACTAGCAAACCTAAGGCCAAAACCTGTTAAAGATAGTACATAGAAGATAACCATATACAAATATTAATGATAAACATAAAATCAAAATGAAATATTAATCTTAAAACATATAAGCAAATATAGCCAAGGGAGTTGCCATGAAAAATACTATAGTGTAACCTAGTAGGGATTGATCCACAAAGGCAAAAATGGTGAAAACCAAAATTACTATCAATATAATTCATTTCATAAAAAAATTAAAGAAGAAAAAATATGTTGGTATCCTAAATAGAAAGGAAAAACTTTAGCATTGAAAGGATTTTTCCCAACAGTCAGCAGCAGTCCTCCTAGTAACCATGAATTGCAAAAGTTATTGCTACTAAAAGTAACAATAGGTCAAGGTCACCCACTATCTTCACTATTTTTATTCAATAGTATTTTTGGAAATTAAAGCTATAACAGTAAGATAGAAAATAATTAGTATAAAATTGAGGTAAGTTAAAACTAGCTTTTCTTTATAATTGATGTGACTGTATTTGTCTCAAACACAAGAGATTATTAAAAAACCACAAGGTCAATAAGCAAATTAGAGGAAATGATGTGACATAAGACGAAGACAAAAAATTAATAGCTTTCCTCTATTCCAGCAAATTTTCAGTGCATATTGCACTATACAAACCATGTGTTAATATTATTTTCTTATTTCTTTTGCTTAAAAGGACATGTACATTACTGATGGAAAGGATTATCATCTATCACTCATCCTCAAAATGTTTCCATCAACTGCAACTTCAACCATTATTTTAGTGTCAATGTCCCTCTGATACGTATTTCATTTTTTTCAGTATACGACTTTCTTTATTTGTACCCAAGTGTATTTTATAAATTTAAATATGCATCTCTCCTGTTTTTTGATAAGAATATAACTATATCTTGTAAAAGTACACTAGAATGCCTAATTCATAGTGCTCGAGCCCTCTAGATATGATAGTTCATGAGTTCATGTTTTTTTTTAAAAGAAAATCAGTTTCGTATCTTTACTTCAAAGGCACACATGACAATACATAATAACTCTACTTGGAAGACTAAATTAGCAAGCAGGTTTTCAAGTTCTCAAATACTCTGATTAGCTTGTTCATTGTCATGTGTCCCAAGACAACATTAAAATTGCTTTTGAGTGAAGTGTTGTCACTTCATATAAGTCACCTGCTAAATGACGTTTTACAGATGAAGGCATTTTTCTAAATCAAAATGCATCGTATTTATTGTGTTTGGGGGTTTTAATTGTGTTCATTATAGACCCTAGCACACTGAATTAGTATCAAAACCCAATACTTCTCATTCTATATTTAATAAAACAGGTTCTGTGAAATAATGCCTCACCAACAATCCTTAGTGCCTCATACTTCAAAGCTAACAAAAGGAGCAATAATATTTCCATTCATAGAGAAGAATAACATTTTGTCAATAACCTATGACTAATAATGTATGAAAAGTCCTGCCAAAAAGTAGAGGAAAGAATGGCAGATTCAACGTTTAGGGCTGGAAAATGACGTAAAATTATATCTCTACTCGTCACCATCCACAAAAGTATATACATAAGGATTAAACACACACACACACAGAGTTATTATTAAAAGCTTGAAGAAAAGATAAAATCTTCAGGTAAGAAAAGTCTGACTCAGCATGAGCCCAAACCTAGAAGCCATACTGGGAAAAGCTGAATGATATGACTACATAAAAATATAAATAATCTACAGAGAAATGCTTAAGTTAAATGAGATAAGATGTGTATGTAAGAATACACAGGACTGTATTTTAACTAAGTGAAATAAGAATTGCAAAACAGAACAATACATGGATCATAAGTTCATTTTCATCATTTATATTTGTACAAGCATAGAATACATTGGACTGATAATAGCAGGTAACTGTAAAGGTGAGTGAGAAGACGGCACTTTTATATTTTAATTTATGTTTATCTGTTTTAATTTTTTATAGGTGTGTGTTGCTTCTACTGTTTAAGAAAACAGAATAAAGAAAATTAGAATGCATTGTGAAAAACCACCTTTGAGAGTGTTGGTAACCCCCAGATTTGTCTCACAATGGGACTCAACTACTCATTTGGATGCATAATCTTGTCTTCTGATGCAGAGTCTACAATATGACTTTCTTCCCCAGATGTAACATTTCCCCTCTCCAAGCTGAAACAAATATATAGCTGGGCCTTCTATCAGTAGCTAAAAAAAAAAAAAGCTGAAAACCAGTTCCAAGGATTTACTAATGTTTGAATATTTCCCCAACTATAACATATCCACCTAAATAAATGGTTATATATGCATGTTGTGTAATTAAAGACCTTCACAAGTTAGGGCATTTATAGCATAGAGATTTTACTTTTATATCAAAAAGGTCCCCAGAATTTAATTTTTATAAGTGGTACAATGCAATTTAATGCTTCTAATTTTTTGTTATAAATATCATGGCTAGTTTAATAAGAGGTGATGATTAAAGATGTTAAATAATAGCTGATTATAAAAATCATACTCCAAATCAGCTTTAATGGATTTAAGCTTTATAAAATATATTAAATATTGTTTGTTTGGCTTGCCCAGATTCCATCTTTTCTAATATCAAAAAAGAAGCAACTTTAATATCTAATAGATTAACTCTTTGAAAAAAAGGAAAAAGAAGAAATAACTAAAGAGGTGACAATTCATTTCGTGAGCAATTAGTAACAAGTTATTATTACTCATTTGACAAAAACAAATCCAGAAAAAGAGTAAAAGAATTGACTAATCAATGTGTAGGGGAGAATGCATTCCAAGTACTACAATCTTCTCCTGCTCTAAGATAAACATTGCTCAAATTCTGTAGGAATTTTCCTTCATTATACAGCTTAATAACCATAAAACTATCATCTACTGAGGCTCTAGGCAAGGAATAATTATAATTATGTCAAAGGAGAAATGTGCTATAGCTCTTGAATACAAGTATTTGATTTCAACAAGTTAATAACCATAGTAGATACAGTTCTCCTACCTTGATGGCACCAATATCTAGCTACTTCCATTGACCCTGATTCCTTGAGCACTACATAACGTTCTGAATATAATTTGGTTTCTGAGGTGGACTGTTCTTAGGAAGAGAATGTTCTGAACAACAAACACTTAAGAAGCTGGTCTACTTAGTAACTGTATTTCTTATAATAGCATAAATTATCATTCTGTTTCAGATTTTCAAAAAGAAATCCCACTCCATTTGGTGCTACGTCCTTAGCAATCTTAGCAATGCTCAACAAACAGGAATCTTTAAATCCAAAGATGCTTGCATTGCACTCTCTTTTTCCTTTATTAAGTGTAATAGGTCAACAGGGTAGTCACACCTAGCCCACTCCCAAGGGTGGATTGAGGGCATTTGCATAAGCCTAAAGAGTTACCCCCCCTCCCAATAAGACTTCCTTCTCTTCTCCCTCCTCCTACCTGCCTCCTACCTGTCCCCAAGCACGCAAATAGCCTGGGCCTTCCCACAGACCTGAGAGGACCCAGTGGAGAGGGTCAAGCATGGCGATACAGTACTCTGAAAAGCAGATACCCCTGATCCTGCTTAATGCCATACCCTCAGGGCAAGGCAGGCCAGGGGCCAGAATTGGAGTTTGCTGCACCCAGGAAGGCAGCAAGCTAGTTCTTGTTCAAAGGCAAGGAAGGGAGCCTCCCTGGTGGCCTACGGGTTAAGTCTCAGCCTGCTATTACCCTATCACCACTACAGCCTGAGTTCCATCCCTGGCCAGGAGCTAACCCACATATGGCGCAGCAGACCTCTCCTGTCTCACCTGCTGCTCCCTCAGCAGTGTATTTCAGTAGATCTGCCTGTTCTACTCCCCACTCTGTCTCTGGTGAATCCTCTCATCCCTGCACATCTGGCCTATACTCTACTTCTGCTAAACAAAATAAATAAACAAACAGTTACAAAAAATGCAAGGAAGGGCCACACCTTTGCCCTTTGAACAGCAACTGGAGGAAACCTTCAGCCTGGGGTGCGATGTAAAATGAATCTGAAAAAGGTAGCATCGAAAATAATCGTAAGCATTCCTAGAAAAGTCATTCTCAAGGGAACTTAACAGAGAAATTAAGCAAAGACGAGACATAAACACAAAACTCTCAGGAACCACATCAATTTGCTAAACCTGCTAAACCTACACTTAGAATTTCTTTAGAAAGAAGGCAGGTAAACCATGAACTTACAAAAAGATAATCAGTTTCCTCAACCTTGGAATGCTCTACTTGAGGTGATGATTTGTAAGGGAACTGCCCTCCATCTTTGCAATTTTGCCTTTGAACACATTTGACTGGGATAAACACACTTACATTCCCAAAGCCATCAGAGTAGAACAAAACCCAAATAGCAGGATCATTTGAGTTTCTAATCCCCTCAGCTTCCCATGAGCTGTCATCCTTTCTCAAAGAGAGGACTCTGGCTCCTCCCTGCCACACACACCCCCCACCCCCCCCCCCCCCCCCCGTGAGCTACCACAGTCCTAGACCGGTGCCCTTCCCAAAATGGCTGAGAGTGGCACCTCTCCTATGAACACAGCAGGACAACTGCGTGTGGCTTGGCCAAGAGGCCCCCATCAGCCACTCCCGCATCTGCTTCACGGGGCGCTTCCAGAGTCTGGGTGATTGAGCTGTAAACAACACCCGGTGTTGTGGGGCATCCAAAGTACATGCAGTGCACATACAGCTGGCCCACATTAAGACTAGCTCCTTCTCAGTCTCTGCCCAACCAGGGATCCCCAAATCCTGCCATCCAGCCACGCACAGGGTCACTGTGTTACCACGGTGACCGCAATTATTGCTCTGTGTTCGGTGCCCACTGGTGCTTGACCTGGTGTGATGGGAGTTAAATGGCCACCCCGAAGACAGAAACACAAGGAAGCTGTTGTCATTATCTCCAAGAAGGAGGGAGTAGAAGTTGTAAGGAAGGAGAGGGGAGGGAAAAGAGACCTCAAGGCCTGTGTCCCTGCCACAGGTGGCTGGTTATTGCTCATCCACCTCACTTCCTTCCTATGCACAGACACCACTCAGCACCCCAAGGTCAGCATTTCAATGCAGAGGCTATTGCTTAGCCCAGAACAGAACTTCCAATCCTGCCTGACTAGTGGCGCCAGCAAGATAAATATCACTTTCTGTGTTCCTCACTTAAGCCCCACCTACTGGCAACTGATAAGACTTGACTGTTTCTACACTGTGCTTTGCGGATATCTCTACAGCTAAGGTCAACATGAAGACATTCATGCGCATCTCTCTCTTCAGCAATGGGGGTTTTGTGTCAAATATCAATGGAAACTTTGTACAAATGTTTGGCTCCATGCTAAGCAACTGGAAAGTCACCAATTGCTCAGGTTCGGAAGACCATAGGATGTACCTTCTACTGATAGGGTGGTTTGGAGAATCCTGGCTAACTTTTTTTTCTGAGTCTCATTTCTCCTACAACAGGAGTATAGTAACATTTACTTGACAGGATCGTTTAAGGGATGAAATGTGTTGGTGCATGTGATAGGTGAGACTATGTAAAGTGTCAGTGTGTGACAAATATAGGTACCATCCACATCTTTCTCCCTGTAACACACCATACTTGATCTAATGCATTGCTTATTAAGGTTGAGTAATATTCTGAAATTTTCAAAACTCCTAAAAAAGCTCTAGTATTGTCTGAAATTATTGTTATCGTAAACTTATTTAACTATTAATCTACAACTCCCTATAAAGTCCTTTGCTTGTATAGTTCTTATAGGAGAGGGAAACTCTTCCTCTACCCATCTTAGGTGCTGAACTGATATTCTATGGGCAAAAGATGCATTCACAAGAGAAAAACATGCAAATTTACTTACATGAATTTTACCCAACACAGATTTTACACATAAATGAAGACTCCCTCCAAAGTGGCAACACTTACTTAGGTTTTGCTTATATGTTAGGTTGAAGGAAAAGAGGCAATTTTGAAAAAGGAAAATAAGTTAAAGAGGAAGATAGAAGTTATTTTAACAAGATCTGTTTGTATAGAATTCTGTCAGCCTCAGCTCCCCATCTCTGGTGATAAAAATGTTTCTTTCCTCCTGGTATACAGAGCGTATCTTTCACATGCGAATTTTTTTTAATTAATTTTCTTTCATTGTTATTCATTTTTATGCAGTAAATAAATCCCTATAAATCTCTCACCACCTCATCACCTGTGAAACATCACTCAGTTCACTGTGTTCTTCCCTCCCCTGTTTTGATACCTCTCCTTCCCTTGCAGCTTGTAAGGTTTTTTAAAGATTTATTTATTTATGCATACAAGCACTGGGGTACAGGCTAGAGGTGTGGGGGGTGAGAGGAGTCACCAGAGACAGAGTGGGGAACAGAACATGCAGATCTACTGAAATACACTGCTGATGGGAGCAGCGGGAAAGACAGGAGAGATCTGCTGTGCCATGTGGGTCCCCTCCCCGGCCAGCGACAGGGATCGAACTCTTGTTGCAGTGGCTGCAGTTTGCTTCATAGTGTGTTGCTTAACCCATTGAGCCAGCAGGGAGGCCCCTGTGTGTAAGTTTTGTCTTTTTTTTTTGCTTTGACCCTTTGTTTGGTTTCCTGATATTCCTCCAATAAGTGAAACCATCTGACGTTTTTCTTTTTCCTTTTGACTTATTTCACTGAGCATAATCCCTTCTAGCTCCATCCATGCTGCTGCGAATGACATGAGTTTATCCTTTTTTTGATTGCTGAATCACACGAGAGTTTTAACTCCTGTTTTCTGGTAGGAAAAAGGATGTCAGGGCATCCTTCTTGCACCTGCTAGTTTTCAAGTGCCTGTAGCTCAAAATAATCCTATGCCAACGTGACATATTTTGGGGTGACATATCCTGCACTCTTCACTCTCACAAAAGAATAAACCAAAAATCACAAATCAAAAGGCTGCTGCTGTTCATTAAAGGGGGTATCAAAGTCAGAAAGGAACAAATTTTGTTGTGTTGGCTGGTGTTCTTGCTAATTAGAGCACTTAATGTGTCCATTCTTCGTAACCTTTATGAAAAGACTTTGGCTAGACGAAATGGTTTTAGCATTTTGGCTATAAAGCCCTTTACAACCAGATAAATGAAAAAGATATGAATGCAAGAGTTGCAAGTCTTTGGAATGCGAGAATGGGTAGCACTGCCGGAATCTTTTTTGTCAATAAAGTGTTGAGCACTTCACCAAGTATTTTACTGAGGCAGGCTTGAAGGAGCTCTCAGAATATTTTCAGAATCAGCAAACCACAAAGCTCATAGGAAACTTCAGAAAGAATTTCAAGAACAGATGTCCTGTGGTGATCCATTTAAGGATATAATTTTGTGCTTCAAGGAGGAGATGAAAGAAAATAACAACATCCCAGAACCCACTGCCACTGGACTAGTCTGCTCCAGCACAATGAGCACCATGGAATGGAACAAATAAGAGAAGCTCGGAGTAAAGCAAGCCATCATGCACTTGAGGCAATCCGGCCCTGTACTTGCTGCCTTTCGTACTCAAGGTCAGCCTGAGCTAACTCTGTTACTGAAGATTCAGGAGTATTGCTATGACAACATTCATTTCATGAAAGCTTTCCAGAAAATAGTTATGCTTTTTATAAAGCTCATGTTCTGAGTGAAGAGCCCATTCGAAAGCAGTAGAAAGATGCACATTTGCAAAGGGGAAAAGTGTCTTCCTTGAGCCAACAACAACAAAAAAATGTGGAGTGGCTCACAAATGCCGAAGAAGATTCTAAGTCCGAAGCTAAAGGTGAGTGAATTTATACCCTCAGTAAAGAAAACAGGAGTTGTAGATAAAATGGCATGTCTTACCTGTCGGGTTCTGACATCTTCCTATGCTCTATATCAGGCATGCTATAAGGCAAATTTTATTTTAACTGTATCTATAGTTACTGGAAATGTTGGATTTAGTTTGTAAAACCATGTTTTAAGTAACTGAAAGAATTACAGATTAGAAGGTAATGTGTCTTTCATCTTTTCAGTTATCCTCTACCTCCTGTGTTTTCTACTGTAATAATGCAATTTAAAACCTTTCACAATGAACAGCTAGTTCACTTGATCCCTGAGTTTTCTATATAAACAGTTTTCAAGAAAGGTTAAAAATAATTTGTTAAAGAGATTCTGTTTGGAAATTAAACTGAAAGTAAAGACTCAGAGGCAGGGATTCGTATAATTTGCCTTTCAATGAAAAATCTCCTATGCAATCATTGAATTCGTTAACACGAATGGCAAATATTTTGACCATCATTTGCACATTAATATTTTCTTACATTTTTAACCCCAGATGTCCTTGTGCTCCATTGCTTGCTCTGTGGTCTTTATCCCGTAGTGAAGCCATAGAGAACAAGCTATGAAAGTGCAGTCTGGGAAATTGTATGTGGCAGAGGGGGTGGGAAAAAAAGCTGAGATTTTACCCGGTGAGAAACTTCTGCATCCAATTTGTATTTTTCCAGGCCATACAGGTGATTATTCTTTTCAGACAACCATTTTCAGGTGTACCTTAGGCAAATCATGTAACTTGAAGTATCTTCTGCTTGTCATGCATTTAGATTGCTAGTGGAGGCCGCTTAGTGTCAGTAAATAACTTCCTGTGCCAGTGAAAGTCATTGAAATTGTTAAGTGGTCAGCGTGTTCTAATTGGAACTCTAAATGTAACTCACATTTCCTTCAATAAATGGCTCTTCTCTATTAATGAAATAATTCATATTTCCTATTAGCTTGGAGTATTTGTTGCAAAAAATGAAGTGCAATGATAATGATCTATACACACTTGATCATTCTGGAATGGTTTCACTCTCTTAACATATTCAGTAATGACTCAAGCATCTGGCTAATAGCATACTCTAGTTGCTCTTTTTTAACTGCCATGAGTCAAATATCTCTTCTATATAATTGATCCATTTCTTTTAATGACTGCTTTTTAATTCCCATCTTTATTTTCTTGCTGCTAGTCATTTGTCTCTGTAGTCACTTGAAAACAAAATGTGCTCAATGCTTTTTGGTGGAAAGATTTCATGTGAAAATCTTCGTGTAAAAAGTGAACATTTTGATTTTTTTTTTGGTTTGGTGAAAGAAACAAGCTTGGAATAATGCTGCCAGAGACTGAGTGGAAATTGCCCCTTTCAAAGGTGCCATTCTTAGAAGCCAAGAATTTGGCATTTCAAAGCTCATCTTGGGGGAATACCTTATAATATAATATTAAATAAATGTATAGTGATCTTATGAAGAAGAGTATTACAACTAACAAACCATCTTGAATGAGTAAGATTGTTACATGAATGTTGATAAAGTCTTAGTATACAGGAAAAATGTATTAACTACGTTTCTATGTTGCCATCTCTGTTGACTTTGTAATTTTTAGTCCTCAACTGAAAAAATAACCTGTGTAACATGTACACATGTCATGTGTAACCTATATGGCTCATATAACCTTACACTTAGGTCATATAGGTCGGTTTTTTCTAATTTTGTATTTTTTTGGTAAATTCCATGTTAACACCTAGTGATACTATATACTAGGCATTCAGTCATCTCTACTGAGTAATCATTAAATAATTGCTATCTTCATCCTTATGACTACACAGAACTGTATGTAGCAGAAAACACAGAATTTGAATGTAGCAGAAAATGAGCATGTCTACAATCAAATCATTGCTTGCTATTGTCATACAAAGTTTACACTTTGTGTTATATGTTGTGTAGAGCTGAAAGAGTCTGTAATCCTTCAGAATGATGCTATGGTCTTTGGTGATCATATACTATTTTCTTCGTAATGACAAAGTAGTGTTTACCAGCTATAATATTATGGCAAAAGGATAAGTCACATGTGACAGTATAAAGAAAGGAAATAGTCTAAGAAGACTTTGCAGCATTTCATTTTGAATTTTAAGTGATAATTTTGGGACTCAGCTGCTAGTGCCAGCCCATGGCCTCAAACATGTAAAACAAGTGCTAAAACAAAATGCTAAAATTATACTTGCAATTATGACTGCATAAATGTTAATTGATTTTCCAAACTTAGTGTCAGTTTATAAGGCTGAGTCTCCTCTCTGCTATAATTAAATGTGTGTTTACATTTGATCAGATAAATAAATAAAATTAACCAAGCTACAAAACTAAACACGTTTGAATTAACGTTAATTCCATGAGATTGATAATGTTGCTTTGGAGATGCTATGTCTGCAACAACAGATTGTCTTAATTTAAACAGTCTTTCATTGAGGAGAGTCTGATGAATCCTACACACCCTCTGCCAATTTCTTAACAAAAACTACTGCAAAACCTTTTTAAGTACAAAATTATGTACTTCCTAGGGAGTAAATGCATACTGGATGCTTTATGTACATGTTTACATTTTTTCACTTTGATTAGAAGAAGGATTTAATTGATGTGAGATGCCTTTAATTACAAGATATATCATTATTTTATATACCACTAAGAAAGAAAAAATACTTCTTACTGAACTGTGACCTAATGCTAAGGTGCCATCAACTATAAAATGCATCACTACTTTACTACTTCAGAGATGCTAAATTGTGAAAAGAAAGCCTATTTTATACGATTAATACAATGCAGTATTACTACTTAATGCCCTGACAATACTTAATATATACACAAAATTTGGCTCCCAAGTCACTAAGGAACACTTGAAAATGCAAAGTAAAGGGCCTCCCTGGTGGTTCAGGGGTTGAAGTCTCAGTGCTGTTGGATCTCCCACCAAGGAGCAGACCCACATGGCACAGCAGAACTCTCCTGTCTTGCCTGCTGCTCCCCTCAGCAGTGCATTTCAGTAGATCCTCCTTTTCTGCTCCCCACTCCTGTCTCTGGTGACTCCTCTCACACCCCCCCACAGCTCTGGCCTACACCCCAGTTCTTGTATGCAAAAATAATTTAAAAAATTGAACCTTTTTAAAAAAGAAAATACAGAGCATATTTATAATAAGGTCCTTTGATGGAAACAGAACACTAAGAAACATTTATTGGCAGCAGCCCTTCTGCCCACCTGAGTCTATGCAGGTGTTTGTCCTCACAAACCTGTCCCTTTCAGGGGCAGCTTTTTTCTGCCTGCTTGTGTCTGTGCAAGTGTCCTTTATTTTTTCCCCCCTTTTTATCCAACAATAAACCTGCCCTTTTGGAAATATATATATATATAATCATTTATTGAGAACTTGTGAAACCCAAAAACACATACATGTATTCCAGTATCCCGCCCAACACTATCTTGAGAAAAACTGGCTGAAGCTTCATATCTAAATCACAGCAGCAACACCCAGACATCAGGAATGTTGTAGAAATGGAGATTGCACTTTCCATGCTTAGGAGGGAGCAAAGACCCCAGGCTTCAAAGAAAACATTTTTACTGTATTAAATACTACTAGGCTGACAGGTGGTGAAAAGATGCTCCACACCTATAATCATTGAAGAAATGGAAACCTGGACCACAATACAGTATCACTTCACACCTGTTAGAAAGACTATCTATCATTAAAAAAAGAGGAGATATGTGTTAGTGAGGGGATGGAGAAAAGGAACTCTTTCTTCTTTTTTTATTGAAGCAACATTGGTTTACAACACAGAATGTGATTCAAAGACATAAACATCACACCTCAACAGATGCAGTCACCACACCACACCCACCAAAGGCATCCTCAGTCCTCCACCATAATTCATTGGGTCGCCTCCCTTTTCTCTCCACCCCTCCCATTCCCCATCTAGTGGCCTCAGTTCCAAAGTCAGATTTCTAGGGCTTGTTATTGGTTTGGTTTTTATGAACCTTTGTTTCTCTGTATTTCACATGTAAGAAAAGTGATCTGGTATTTGTCTTTTTTTTCTTCTAACTTATTTCACCGAACTTTATCCCCTCCAGTTCCAACAACGTTATCACAAAAGGCAAGAGTTCATTTTACTTTTTACAGCTGAGTAGTATTGCATCGTGTGTGTGTGTGTGCGTGTCTGTGTGTGTGTGTGTGTGTGTGTGTGTACACTACATTTTTCTAACCTACTCCTCTGTCCTTGGGCACTTAGGTTGTTTCCATACTTGGCTATTGAAATTGGACTGCAATGAACATCGGAGTATTTATGCCCCTTAAAATTAGTGTTTTTGCATCCCTTTGGGCAGACACCTAAGATTTGAACTGCTGATTATATGGTAGATCTAGTTTTAATATTTTGAGGAAACTCCATATGGCTTTCCACTAGGGCTGGAGCAGTCCACATTCCCACCAACAGTATAAAAGAATTCTTTTTACTTCACATCCTCACCAACACTTACTGTTTTTGGTCTTTTTCATATGAGTCATTCTCAGATGTGAGTTGGTATCTCAGTGTGATTTTTGATTTGCATTTCCCTGGTGATAAAAGATGATGAATAGTTTTTGGTCATGTTGGTTATCTGCATATCTTCTCTGGAAAAGTGTCTATTTAGCAAGTCAGCCCATTTTAATAATTGGATCATTTGTTTTATTTTATTTTTGTTGATTTGCATGAGTTCTTTATATATCTTGGATATCAACCCTTTGCTGGGTATATGATGTGAAAATATTTTCTTCCATTCAGAGGGTGTCTTTTTGTTTTACTGTTAGTTTCTTTCCCTGTGCAGAAGATTTTTAGTTTTATGTAGGCCTATTTGTTTATATTTATTTTTGTTTCTCTTACTATTAAGAGACAAATCCACAGAAACATCACTGAAGCCAATGTCAAGGATTGTTTTGTCTATGTTTCATCCACGTCTTTAATCCACTCTGAGTTAATTTTTGTGTAAGATGAGAGATGGTGCTCTAGTTTCATTCTTTTACATGTCCAGTTTCCCCAACATCATTTGTTAAAATGACTCTCCTTTCTCCAATGTATACTCTTGGCTCCTTTGTTGTAAGTTAATAGATGTATGGTTTTATTTCTGGGCTCTCAATTATATCCCATTGGTTTGTATATCTGTTTTGGATTTAGTACCATTCTGTTTTGATTATTGTGACTTTATATTATAGTTTGAAATCTGAGCGTGTGATACCACCACTCACCTTTTTTTGTAAAAATTGTTTTGGCAATTCAAGGACTTTTGTGATTCCATATGAATTTCAGTAATGTTTGTTTCTTTGAAGAATACTATTGGTGCTTAGATAAGGATTGCATTGAATCTATATATTGGTTTGGGTGGGATGGCCATTTTAACAATGTTAATTCTTTCAATCCAGGAGCAGGAAATGTCTTTCTATATTTTGTGTGTCTTCTATTTATTTTAATGTATTCTTTTTATTTATTTGATGTATTAAATTTTTCATTCACCTCCTCTGTTAAGTTTACACAGAGAAGGGAACTCTTGTAGACTGTTGCTGGGAGTATAAACCATTACAGCCACTGTGCAAACAGTATAAAGAGTCCTCAAAAACATAAAAAATAGTATGACCATATGATCCAGCAATCCCACTTCTGGGTGTATATCCAAAGGAAATGAAAATAGGATCTTGAAGGGCTATCTGCACACCACATTTATTGCCACATTATTTGAAATAGACATGGGTGAATGGGTAAAGATTTTACAGATACATACACACAGTGGAGTATTTATTCAGCCATGAGAAAAAGGAAATTCTTCTGCTTGTGACAACTTGAGAGCATTATGCTAGGTGAAGTAGGTCAGACAGAGAAAGACAAATACTGTATGATAACACTTATATGTGGAATCTAATAGCTAATAATACTGTATTACATACCTGAAAGCTATTGGGAAAGTAAATCTTATCATCATGGCAGAAAATAAATGATAATTATGTAATGGAGGTGTTATTGTCATAATGGTAATCATTTTATAATATGTAAATAAATGTATCAAACCAACACACTGTAAGCCTTAAACTTAGCAATGTTATATGTCACTTATATCTCAATAAAACTGGAAAAAATACCACTAGGATGTGCAGAATGACACCTTAGGACCGAAAAAAAGTTAAGCCAAATATTATCCATCCAGTCTTTTACGTAATTAAGGGTGTCTGCTTACCAATTAACTACCGTGTTCCAACATTTAGTGGTTTACATATAGCACCTCATTTAATCATCAACTCATCTATCATTTTAACACATCTCCTTTATTGATCTAAATATTTTCTCATTCAATATGTTCCCGAAATATATCCACATAAATCCCAGTCACTCCCCCATATCATCTCCTTCATTTCTAACCTAGCTTATATACAAAATTCTCATTTTATTTCTAACTATTGTACACACAAAAATGAACATGTAAGAAAACATAGATGGGGTAAAGGGTCATACTAGTAAATTCATGCATTATCCAATTATTCAACCATTCTTCCCTTTCTGCTGTATAGTCTTTCAGAAGTTTTAATGTATGAAAGTGTTTTATATTTTTAAAAAATGAGTACATTAAGTATATATTCATGCAACTGGCTTTCCCACTAAGATTAAATGCTAACTTCTTCCTTGTGGATAGATGTAGATGCTCACTAGTCTTTTCAAGAGATGCATAATGTCTCAATGTGCAGATGTATCTTAGTTTGCCCATTTTTGAGGCACTTGGGTCACTCACAACTTCTCTCTCTTCAAAATGGTGCGGAGATGCACAGCTTTATGAGAGCCAACTAGCTCCTAAGGTTAAATTTCGACAAGTGGAATTCCCAGATCAAAGAGCATGCACCTCTTGGCGGTTTCTGAAACGTGTCCAAGTGGGCCTCGTGCCAATGAGCGCTCCCACCAGGACCTATAGAATGCTCCTCTCCCCACACCCTCACCAACACTGGGTAGGAGAGGGGTGTATCTTCTCCAGGATGTACACCAACAGCACTCTCTAGGGTTCCCTCAAGGCCCTACCCTGACCACCCTTGCAAAAGAAATCTCATAGCAGCACTAAAAAGTTTTCCTCTTCTCTTATATCTTCTTATGACTTCAAAGTAGTAACTGACATATTCACTTACATGGCCACCACCACTTACACTGGCCAGGAATGGATGTTTTCCCATCAAATGCCCCCAGGACCCTAACATAAAAATGCCCCTCTCTGCATGTGCCCAGAAGAGGTTCCAGCACTTCTTGATTCAAGGTGCCATCACTTGCCCCTTGCCCTCACCATTCCCAGGCCACCCAGCAGTGAAACCTCACTCTTTGGTCATCTCCTACCTGAGCTGTGCTGTATCCTCCCAGCTGGCTCTCCAGGCTCCAGGGGGTACTCCTCTCTCCACCCCAACTCAACCCATCCTGCTCATACATCAGCCACATGCTTCCCTGCATCCTATCATTGCTCTGGTCAGACAGACAGACTTTGGTGTCTCCCAGGGCTGGGCAGAGTAACATGAGGACACCTCAGTTCAGCAGTGGTGGGGGGATTTCCCCAGGGCTGAGACTGATCCCAACTGCTGGAATATTTCCCATCACTCCGCTCCCACACTGTGCACTCCAGGCAGGCCAGCCTCCTGTGTGCAGCAGGAGTCCCACCTCCATGCCTTTCTTCTCATCACTCCTCCCTCCTCCAGTGCCCTTCTGCCCTGTTTTTACCCTACCCTTCATGCCCAGCTTATTGAAGCCTTTGCCTCCTCCATAAAACTTTCCCTGAGAGGGGCCTCCCTGGTGCTCAGTGTTTGAGCACCTCAGTATGAAGCATCCTCCGCTGCACAGCAGCACAAGTTTGATCCCCAACCAGAGAGGGGACCCGCATGGCACAGCAGACCTTTCCTGCATCACCCGCTGCTCCCCTCAGCAGTGTGCTTCAATAGATCTGCCTGTTCTGCTCCCCACTCTGTCCTTGGTGAATCCTCTCACCTTCAGCAATTCCGGGCTATACACCAGCTCTTGTATGCATAAATAAATAAATTTTAAAAAAACCACTTTCCCTGAGTCCCTGAGCACCATTGTCCATGGTGGTTTCTGCACTGATGAGAAAAGGGGGCCATAATCCGGGGCTCCAGTTTTGTTAATAACTTTCTGTTTCTATACACTTCGCCTTTCTAAATGCATCATAAACTCAAGGAAAAAGGCAGGTCTTTTTTTCTGCTTAAAACACATTAACTTTATTGATGAAGCACAAGTCTTAGATTAACAAATGTAAACCAATACAAAAGTGTAGCTTATTCATGATTAGTTTGCTGTCAGTTTAGATAGAGGAAAGAGTAAAAATATCTCAACCTATATAGCAAGGTGGAATCAATGTATGCTTCCTTTGTACAAGCTCTAGTGTTCACGTGGCCCCTTTAGAATAGTTCAGCTTAAAGCCGGTTGTCACAACCAGTGCCACTGTTGATGACCTGTGATATTCATTATTCCAAAATAGCAGCTAAAATGACTCTTTGCCATATAAGCACAGTGAAAAACAAAGAATTTACAAAATACATTGTTTCCAAGTGCAAACTAAAAAAAATCGTTTCAGTATTGCTTGGGATGGACCCCCATTAGAGTTTGGTCAATACTTTCAGAACTTTCACCTTCACCACCAGATCATTGTGATTTGCTAATGCTTTGATTTTCTTAACACACACTCCAGATTCTTTGAATAAGAAAAAGAGCGAGCTTCTGCTGAATTCTCTCCTGGATGTTGCAAGCCCTTCACTTTTTATGTTGTCATTTATATTCTCGAATAGGGTGAGGATATTGAGAAGAATCTCTCTGTCCCATTCTTTATTAAAGAGGGAAATCAATTCTGATGGGACTTTACAACTGACCAGCTCTCTTGTCATGGCTGGATTTTCAGTAAAGTTTATAATTAGTTTCATAGTCTGAATCTTGGTGAAATAATTTCCCAGAAATAACAAAGCAAAAAAGTCTGGAAAAGAATAGGAAAGCAAATGTTGGTAGTGATTCGTCACAGTCATGTTGGTTAGCAGTCTTAGTCCAGCCATCTGCACAGCTGAGTCCACGCGACAGATCATAGTGTCATCACACACTTGACTGATATACGTCTTAATCTTGCCCTGATTTTCAGCGTTCACACTCAGGTTATTAAGGGCATTGTAAGCCTTTTCCCTGATGATCGGGTCTTTCGTTTTTATCATTTTTGCAATAATTGGGAGACCACCCAAATCTCGAATGGCGTTTTGGTTAAATGAGTATGCTGCATTGTTACCCAGAGTGACCAGGGCTACTTCTTGAATGAAAGGATCATTTGTTCTTTCCAGAATGTTAAGGACCTTTTGAAGGTCAGTCGCACCCAGAATATCATCAATTTTATAGGGAAAGTTGAATTTGCCCCTGCGAACAGGCCATGCTGTAGCTGGAGTCCTGGTGCTTTTACCTCGAGCCCTTCCCTTGGATTTTCCACTCGTCCTGCCTCCAACCCTAGCTCCATTCTTGGTGGGGTGGCAGCTTCCACCCCGGCCACCTGGGAAGGGTAAACTTGGTGCAAGGGTCCTGGTCCCAGACATGGTACTCAACCTGGCCACTCTGCCAGCCTTGGCACTCGCCTGTTCCTTCAGGCTGCTGAAAAGAGCCTTGGCCTTGGCCTCTAGGCCACCTCCAGTCTGGACTCCGGAATGGACCTCCACCTTTACATCTGGACCGCTCTCAGGCTCTACCCCCACCTCAGCCTTAGGCTTTGAGTCACTCTGAAGTTTAGCTCTGGCTTCTGCCCCTGCATTAGCTCCTTCCCCAGTCTCAACCCCAGTTTCTGAAATATCACTAGACTGTTCCTCATCTTCATCGTCTTCGTCGTCGTCGTCATCATCATCATCATCCCACATTTTCTCACTGTCATCTTTGCCCCAGGTCAGTCTGTACACGCAGTAGCAGGCACCAGCCCCGATTACCACTCCTGCAGCTACACAGCCAGCCTCCCGAGTGCGGCCCATGCTTGGGCAAAGGTCTGAACAGTAGCAGAGACGGCTTGCTCTGTTCCAGAGGAGGGCTCCCACGTCCAGGCAGAGTCTGCGACAGCTGCAGCTGCAGATACACGGAACCTAGGAATGAAGGAAGGATTTGAGGCCTCAGTGTCCTACTTTTGTGCCACTGCATGCTTCAACGAAACTACAGACTGACAGGGCTGTGGCAGGGACCCAGCACCTGGTATCTTGGTCACTGATGCCTTGCCTCTAGGGGGAAGGCAATTTTGGACACTTTCTCCACCTTCAGATTCTCTAACTTCATGTTTAACCACTCCACCCCAGTCTCAAATTTAAGGAATCTAGTCAGTTCCTTACCTTCCCACCTCCTCCAGATGTTCTGGGAACAGTGACCCTCCAGCTGTTTCTTCCTTCTCTTTCTTACCAGGAAGTGCGCTTACCTACATGCAAAGGTGTGGGGAGGCAGGGGCTGAGTGCTCAGGGGGATGGGTTGACCTCACCCCAGAGAGGACCTTCTCCTGAATCTGAGGCCCTCTTCCCTAATTGCCCAAAGTTTCCCTCCTCTGGTTACTCTACCTTCCTCACAGAGCTGAGGTTCTAAAATGCATTACCTCTTGCCATCTGCTCCCCACTGCCCCTTCTCCGCCCTCCTCAATCCACACCACACAGCCTGTCAGTCATTTCCTTGGAAAGTGACACCATATCGCCTTCCTTGTAACAAAATGGAAGGTGGTGGCTCCACCTCATCTAGAAGCTGAATAGGCATAAAATGCATGAAGTCTCCAGTTTCACACTCGGCTAAGCCCCGGCCTCACCCCCCAACACCTCAGAGGTACCAGGACACTCCTCCCGCCCTTCCAGCCATTATACCAACTTCCACTGCTCTGGAGCAATTTCCTTCCTCCCTTGTCTGGGTTTCCGCCTCCACCAAACCTATGCCCCTCACCCCAAGTGGGGAGCTGAGGCTGAGTGCCTGATGAGCCAAGAGTGACCAGGCCGGGTCATGCCACCTCCCCCACCCCAGGACTCTCTGACATTCTCCCCCCAGCCACTTCCTTCGGTCTCGACCTGCACAACACTTTCTTGATGCAAGCTCCGAAACAGGAGGGTTCAGAGAAGGTTCCCAGGCTCACTCGAGTTGGCAGTTTCCACCACCGCCCACCCCAAGCATCCCCAAAGAGCACCCCTGCTCTAACCTGCTGGTTTAGGGACAGTCTTCCTCTCCTCCCTACTTCCGGACTGGTCTTCAGGCGCAGGATCCGCTGACCTAGAGGAACAGCCAGCCGAGGGCAGAGGCAGGGGGCTGGGCGGACAGTACACTTCCCAGAGTCCCCAAACCAGCTTTTCCGAATTCAAGGTCCTGGTTGTCAAAGGGCTGTCACCTTTTGATCTCCCACCCAACCCCCACTTTTCAGGACTCCGCTGACGTCAGCCCTCGCCCAGCACCACGTCCACACACACCCCCCCACCCCCCAGCAGGCGGCCATTTTCCTAGCAAAAACCACACCCCTTTGGAACAACTGGAAAAGGGGGAGGGGGGAGGGAGTAAGGAAACTCCAGGAGTGAAAAAGCGATCTCTTCGAACGCACTCCCAGACACACCTCCACCCCCAAAGACAACAATTTTCCCCCCTTATCCTCCCCTCTTCCCCCGCAGGCGCTGTCACACCCTTTTTCTCACTTAAAAGCTGCAGGAAGATGGGATAGTCAGCAAAAGGCCATTGGCAAGGGCTTCAGCCACCCCCGCCCGCTACCCCTGCCGCCCTTCCGAAGTCCGCAGGGAAACCCCTCTGCACTGACCTGCAGGAATTCGGGACCGATTCTTGATTCCTTTGCTCCGAGCGGTAGGGCACCTTACCGAAAGACCTGGGAGTGACAGGCGCAAGGTCTTAAGATTCTGCTTGGGTGGATAGAGGAACACACTTGGCACGAATCCTAATGTCTACCCTTCGCGATATAAGACTCTGGCTGCCAAAAGTCTCCAGGTCTGCGCTATCCCCTGGAATACAGCCCCACCGTCCATCACGCTTGTTCATGGTCGGGCCCGGGACAGTGCAAGGGTGTGGAGAAAGCTGGCCTAGTCCCCCTTGGTCTACACCCTCTGCTACCCATCCCGAGGGGACCCCAGGCAGTGCCCCTTTACACACAAACCTGCTGGAATCCAGTCAGTTTCCTCCTCCTCGTTCCCGCGCCACAAGCTTGCCCGCCCTTAGGGCAATAGGGAGATGGCAACCAGACCAAACCAAGAGCAGGATTAGAAGGGCGCCTGCACACGTCGACTCCTGCTCACGTGAGAGCCACGTCACCCGTGAGCTCAGGACCCCAATTACCACTCCCACCAGCAGTGCGGCAGGAGCTGGCCCACCCTTTTGCATCCCCTGCACATCCCCTGCCACTCTTTCTCTCTGTCTAGCCCAGAGACCGAGACCTTAAGTAGCTGCTCCTTGCGATTGGAATTTGCCTGTCTTTGGTTAACGGGGAGAGACTGCATTTGCATCCAAGTTCACTGTTGTTTTTTTTTTTTCCTTCGTCTGTAAGAAGTAATTTTTTTTCTTCTCTACTCCCTGTCCAACCACCTCTTCCCCTCACCTCCAGCCATGGAAGTCCAACATTTCCCCTGCACCCCTATACAAAATAGGAGGCAAGCTCTCAGAAAAGGAGATAGGGATGGGAGAGTTTTACTTTCTTAAACTTTTCTGTTCGTTTGTTTTTTAATTTAAAAAGTCAGTAATGTGATACTTTTATATTGGAAAAATAAAATGATGGTATTTCCTTTTAGGTGGAGAAGAATTTGAGTGGGACAGGAAACCCAAAGGCTTTATTAATTTCATTGCATCTATTTATCACACAAGAAATGGGTCTACTGGTTACAAATTGCAGCTTTCAAAACATAGTTATGAACTATGAGCTAGTTCACAAAGAAATAACTATTTGTCTAATCTTGGCCATTGGATGCAAAAGATCTATTCCTTTTTCTACGTTTGGGTCAACTTGCAATTTGATAAAACAAAAACAACACCAACCTGACTTGCTTAATTAAAGAAAGACATGTATTTAATGTCCCGAAGACAGGTGTGAACCTGTTGTGATTTTATGACTGTTCTGAACATCTGCCCCTGTATTAGATTTCAGTCCACTGAATCAGAGTAACTGAGGGTGTGAGGGGTATAGAAATGGTCTGTCTCTCCCTGCCTTGTCGAGAGCAGAGGCAGAAAGATGCTGCCTCTATCCCCTTCTGGATTCCAGAGCCTCTCGTCTTGTGCATTCAGGCACCTGACTCTATTGCACAGTCCAAAAACATACACGGACAGGTGACCAGTGAGGTAAATGCCACCATCACTCAGGTGACCAACCTGAGGAAATGACTTTGGTTTCTCCCCTCCCTCCCCACATTCCCACAGGGGTAACTGAGGGGTGCACAGAAGAGACTGGTGTTTACAACCCACCCCTGCAACACCCACCCCTGCAACTGTGGGCTTCCATGGAGCCTGAAAAGTGATCGCTGGAGGAAGTACCCAGGCTTGCTTGCTGTACCCTCATTCATGGTGCCCCAGTGTCCATGGCTCCTACCACTGACTGCTGCTGTCACCTGGTCTGGGAGGTGCCACCTGCTGGGACCTCCCATTTCTGGCCTCCTTACAGCCAGGCATCCAAGGGAGAACCTAGTCTTGCTCCAGACCACTGCCTGCAGCCCACACCCACTTTCTACCCTTCAGCCAGAAGTCTCCCTCCTCTCAAGGAACTTCCCACACCAACCAGACTGTGTGGCTACCTCTGTGCTCTACCTGAAATTGTATCAAAATTATATGCATACATGTGCTCATTTTAGTGGAGGGAGAGGCCATAGCTCTCATCAGATTTTCACGGACATCTATGACTTTAAAAAAATAAGAACTACTTATTTAGAGAAAAAAAGATATATACCTTCCATAGGAATCTCCTTCTCTACCTTTCTCTCTTGTTACATACATTCATTCTTTATTTTTTATATGTGCAAACAATGCAGAAATGCATAAATACAGTGAAAAAGTGCCTTGAAATGCCTGTTCCACAACCAATCACTTTTAACAATTTTCACCTTTCTTCCTGAAAAACCAGAGTATATGTATGCATGTGTCAATTTCCAAGTTGGACAACAATATACAGAACAAAACAGTTGATATTTAACGGCAAACAGTACAAAAAATTCACACATTAATTTGAGAAATGAGAACTCAATCTTTAAAGATTGAGTCTTTCTATCCATATTAACATTTATGACCTGCAATAAATTGTATATTTCTTCAGGGAGCTTACATTTATTACATGTTAAGTTTATTCCTATGTATTTTATTGTTTTGTGGATAATATTCCTTTATGATTTCATTTTCAACCAGGTTATTGCCCATATAAGGAAAAGTAATTATGATATATTTATTTTTAGTGACCTTTCTTAATGCTTCTAATAGTTTTTCAGTTGATACCTTTGGTTTTTCTAGATATGCAGAGTCATCAGCAAATGACATAATTTTTTGTTTTTCTTTCCCAGTATTTACATCTGTTATTCTTTCATTTTTTGGATGTATTAAACTGACAGAACTATGTTAAATCACAGTGGTGATTACCTGATCTTGTCCCTGAAGTAAATAAGAATGCCCTTAATATTTCACCATTTGATACAATGTTTGTTCTTTTTTTCTGATATAGTCTTCACTGGTTGTGTGTGAGTAAGGCCATGTCTAATAGCTACACTTCTATAACCTTTTATGTGAGACTGAAAACAATTAATTGTCCACATTATAATATTGGGAGGGGGAGGAAATGAAGGAGAATTGTTTTTAAGTGCTGTGCTTATTGTGAATATGTTGGTGAGCAAAAATAGACACCAACCCTGGTCTCATAATGGAAGCAAGACCTTAATGAAATAACCACACATATATACAAAGCCAGGAAAAATACTGTAAAGGGCCTTCCTGGTGGCGAAGGTGTAAAGACTCAGCATTATTACCGAAAAGGCTTGAGTTCTACTTGGCCAAGGAGCTGACCCACATGGCACAATAGACCTCTCTTGCCTGGCCCACTGCTCCCCTCAAGCAGTGTATTTCAGTCAATCTTCTTGTTCTGTTCCCCACTACTGTCTCTGGTGAAACCTCTCACCCCCCACACCTTTGGCCTATACCTCAGTTCTTGTATGCATAAATATATAAAAATAAATCTTTATTTAAAAAAAGAAAAACACTGTGAAGCAAAGAAGCATTGTTAATATAATAAAGGAAGTGGCAGAGTCTGGGGATCCAAAAGACTTCCTTGAGGGAGCAGAGGTTGTGAAATTTGAGCTGAGATGAAGGAAAGCAGATGCTGAGAAAAGAAAAGTCTCTCAATTTGCCAAGCTTCAGAAAACCACTATGATAATCCATCTACCTCAATCCTAGTGTAAATCTTGTGAAAATTATCACTAACTTTTCTTTTTAAAATTTTTTTAATTTACATATATTTGACATCAATTGTAATCCCCATGTATTCCCCATCACCATATCACCAGTGCACCATCACCTCAGTATTAGTGCTCCCGTCTGCCCTCCACCACCAAGTATCACTAACTTTTCAATGAATTATTTCCTTTTTTTGTTGTTGTTTTCTATACTAACACACACATATAATATATAGAATATGTGAGTATATGTGCACATGTATCTCTTAAAAACTAATCTGGAATCATACTATGCATACTATTCTTCAAACTATTTTTCATGTGCATTATTTTATCAGATAGTACAATATTCTGTAGAGTGTATTTACCACAATTTAACCACTCCACTACTGAGACACAGAGAAGTAAAGAAACACCTTGACATGTCTCTTCTGCCCTCTGTTTCTGTCAGTGCATTTAGTTGGCCCAACTCAAAGAGATTCCATCCAAGAATGGAACCTGGGGTATCAGGTCTAGGGCACAGAACAGAACAGATGAGGGCAGGAGATGGATCAGGTGAGGTAAAATAAAGCGTTAATATTTTACCATTATTGTGCTGTTGTCCATGTGTTGCTTTAGTACTGTTGATAGTGGTTTTATACATTTATGTATACCTATGTTAGATGCATGAATGTTGATGACAGTTATACCTACTTGATGAATTGTTCCCTTGATAATTACATAGTGCCTGTCTCTGTCACTAATTACTTTTTTTGCTGAAAATCTAATTTTTCAGATATGAGAATAACAGTTCAGTTCTGTTTTTTTCTCTGTATTGGCTTGAAATACTTTGCTCCAGCCTTTCACTTTAAGTCTATGTTTGTCTTTAGATGTGATGTGAGTTTCTTATATTCATAATATAGATGGGTCATGCTTTTCAATTAACCTATCTTTTGGTCTTTCGTTCTAAGAGTGATTACTGATATGTGAGATTTATTTAGTCATTTTTTGTTTTTCGGTTGTTTCGTCTTTCTGTTGTTTCTTTTGCCATGTGTTTCTATCTGTCTTTTCACTTGGGTGACTTTCTGTGGCAGTTCTCTCAGTTTCTTCATTTCTTCTTCTAGGTTCCTCTATTCTAGCTTTTTCTTTTGAGGTTACCATGAAGGTTATAACATTCCATAGCTAAAATAATTATTTTTGTGCCTTAAGTGACTCATCATCATTTTACTATGCAAATTTAGCCTTTTTCTTCCTCCCCTTTAATGCTTTATTCTCATTTCATAGCTTATACTTACACTTCCATGTTATTATTTATCATCATGCTCAAGGTTTTGCGTTCTTTTGCTTTTTTCTTTTCATGTAGCACTCCTTTCAGTATTTCTTCATTCTTAAAACATATTTTTATTAGATATGGAATTATGGGCTGACAATTGTTTTCTTTTAACTCTTTAAGATGTCATTCTTCTTTCTTCTGTCCTCATTGTTTGTGATAATACACCTACAGTCTCTTAAATTGTTTTTCCTTTATATTTTAATGTATTTGTTTTCCTCTAGCTACTTTCAAGGGTTTTACCTTTACTTTTGTTTTTCATCAGTTTGATACTATTTGTCTAAGTATAGTTTTCTTTGAGTTTATCTGACTTAAGATTCATTGAGACTTGAATATGTAATTGTATGACTTTCAACAGATCTGGGAAGTTTGGAGTTTTTTTTCCCAATTCTTTTTCAATTCCAGGAGAAGCAAGTCAAAAAGGCCAGGCGTTTACAACCCTTCCCAACATTGCCTCACAGAGCTTAAGTGTCACTCAGGTATAGTAGGTACTTATCTTCAACTCTGGTGCAGTGGGTCAGGGATTCTTCCCAGGAGGAAAAGCAGAACACAAAAGTGAAGAATTATGTAATTCTGTGTGAACACATTATACATTCACTTAATTTGGATAGAAGAAAATTCCATGCCTGGAGACATTGTTGAAAATGCTGAAGAATTTGGTGCAGAATAAAATGGATAAATTAATTAATTGAACTTTAGAAAATTTAAGACCTTTTCTTTTTGCCTCAAAGGACACTATCAAGAAAATTAAAAGACAACCCACAGAGTGGTTGAAAATATTTGCTAATCATATATCTGGTGATCAGAATATATGAAGAATCTTGTAAACAAAAAGACAATCTAATAAAAATGATCAAAGAATTAAACATCTATAATTAAGATATCTATAATAAAAAGATAGACAATAACAACTGCTTGTAAAGGTGTAGAGAAATTGGAATATTACTGGTGAGACTGGAAAACGGTGAAGCCACTATGGAAAATAATTTGGCAGATCCTCAAAAGCTTAAACACAAATATTCCATATGACCCAAAATTCCATTTCTAGCTACAGCCTTAAGAGAAATGAAAACAGATGTCCACACATAATTTATACTTAACACTCATAGCAACATTATTCATAGTAGCCCAAAGTTGGAAATAATCAAAATGTATACCAACTGATGAATGGAAATCAACACTGTATATCCATATAGTGGAATATTCTTCACCAAAAAAATGAATAAAACATTGATACATACTAAAACATTAGGAACCTTAAACACACTAAGTGAAAGAAGTGAGATACAAAGGGTCACATATTAAATGTTTCTGTTTAAGTTAAATGTCTGCAATAGGCAAATTCATAGAGGCAAAAAGTAGATAGCAGTTGTGATGGCCTGGGAAAGGGGGTGATTGGAAGGTCACAGTTAAAGTATACAATTTCTTTTGGGGTAATGAAAATATTCAGAAGTTAAATCTGTTGATACTTGCACAGCTCTGTGAATATATTGAGAATCATTGAATTGTACATTTTAAATGGGTGAATTGTATGGCATTTGAATTATAGCTAATAAAGTTGCCAAAAAATGAAAATTAAAAAACATTTTAAAAAGAAATGAAAAATGATTTGCAGTATGACATTGATGAACCTTAAAAATATAATGCTTAGCAAAAGATGCCTATCATTAAATGTTGAATATTTTATAGTTTCACTTATACAGAATTTTCAAAATAGACAAATTTACAGAAACAGAAGGTACATTAGTAGATGCTTATGGCTAGGGGTGGGGCAAAGTTGTTGGAAGAATGTATATTAACTAGTTAATGTATATAAGGTTCTTTAAAGAAGGACACATGTGGTCTAAAATCAGAATATTGTAAGTGTATTACTTATAGAAAAAATATGTAAAAAAGAATCAGAGTATCACTTAATCTCTCAGTAGCGACACTGAAATCTAAAAGACAGTGAAGCAACTTCTTAAAAATTCTTAGAGAATTTTCATCTTTATCTGAAATTCCATCTCTAACCAAGCTACCAATCAAGTGTGGTAATAGAATGACATCTTCAGACTTGAAAGTTTCAAAAGTAGATTTCACTTATACAGCAAGTCCTTAAATGACCTTTTGTCAATGTTGTTTCATTATAACATTGACGAGAAAAAAAATCATCGCGGCCACCTTGAAAAAAACAACCATGGGCCTCCCTGGTGGCGCATGGGTTTGAGCGCTGCACTATGGGGCTTCCTCAACTACTGCAGCGTGAGTTCGATCCCTGGCCAGGGATCAGACCCAGATGGCGCAGCAGACCTCTCCTGTCTCCCCCGCTGCTCTCCTTAGCAGTGTACTTCAGTCCATCTGCCTACTCTGCTCCCCACTCTGTCTCTAGTGAATCCTCTCGTCTCCCCACCCTCGCCTCTGGCCTGTACCCCACCACTTGTATGCATAAATAAATAAAATATTTTTTTAAAACACAGCCATTTTTGAAGGCCTGCTTATATATCCTTTAGCTTAAAGTCTGTTTCCAAGAACCTATCTAGGTTAGGACTCACTAGACTCACTCTACACTTCCTCGGAATACTACTAGAAGATGTCTTCCGCGAAGAAACCAAGAAAAGGGGAGGTATGAGATCCAGAAATAGTGCAATTGACATAAAAGTGAGCGAAGAGACTCTCCAAGACTTTTGTGACTAGAGAAAGAGCCAAAGATAATAGCTCTTCTGCATGCCCGGTGGGCAGCCAATTCAGTTTGAAGCATGTCATAAGATTCCCAGGAGAAATTCTGTCAAGAAGGTGAAACTGACAGAATACTTAGTTTCTTTCAACATATTGGTAGAACATTTACATAATCGGTAGGTTATCTGGGGGATACATTAGTGGTAAATACATAGAAAATAGAGCAGCAAAGGAAATTAAATCTACAGAAAACAAAAAGTTGTGACAAGATAGGGGAGCATCACGTGAGCAACACAGTTACATAAACCTGCACAGAGGTTATGTCTAACCCTCACCCCACTCCTCATACTCACTCAGTTTTGTGTGACTTCCACCTTCTGCCCCTAGCCTGGTGTAGTGGTGCTGCCAGTGGCAGCCCTGACTGCTGAAGAAATGGTAGCTTAGGGCAGCTGGCTAGTAAGTGACACCAACTATGCTGAATCCCTTGTAATGTGAGGGGGTGAGGAAGTGGGTAGTAATTTGGCTCCCTCTTGGATAGGAGGAAGTAGAAGTTACCATCTCCAAAAGCAATGAGGTTGAGCCACAGTTAACTATGGAAGATTCCCATAAAAGCAACACATCAGAGACAGTACCTCAACCTGGTTCAACAGTTTAGAGAGCTCATATTTTCAACAGATACCATCTTTATCAGAAAGTGAGGAATCCCAAGTCTCATCTGATAGTATATACTCCTCCCAGAAAACGCAAGGGATCTAGTGTGGAAGCCATCTTGCAGGAAAAAAAAGTTGTAAGATCTATTTTCTGAAGGCTACCCCAGACATAAAAGGGGATGGAGAAAACCTTGCAGTTGCTGTTACTTCTATTTCTGTTCCAGCTTCCATCTCTCAGACAGCTGGCTGTCCTGACTGCCACAGTGTATTGCCATTGCCCAACTGGAGCCTTACAGTTGGCCAGTCCAGGAACAGATGGAGTCCAGGGACCTCAAACATTAGCCATGACAAATCCAGGCAGTATTCAGCAGAAGATAATTCTTCAATATGCAGACTCTGATGGACAACAGATAAGTGTACCCATGATCCAGGTGTGTGTACGTACTGTCTGCATCAGGAGATAAGCAGACACATCAGCTCAGTACCATAACTTTAGCTACTTCACTGCCACAACTGGGCTGATGACATCTCCTGTTTCTTGCATCTCAGACAAACTAATACAAATACCCTCCACCTGATAAGAAAATAAGTTCAATGAAAAACAGAGATGTTGGTCCTCCCTGGTGGTGCAGGAGTTAAGTCTCAGCATTATGAAGCTATGGGCAGCCACTGCAGCACAGGTTCAATACCCGGTTAGGGAGCTAACCCTCCTGGTGCAGCAGACCTCTCCTGCCTTGTCCACTGCTCCCCTCAGCAGTGTATTTCAGTCGACCTGCCTGTTCTGCTCCCCACTCTGTCTCTGGTGAATCCTCTCACCTCCCCACATCTCTGGCCTAAACCCCAGTTCTTGTATGCATAAATAAATAAATATTTTAAGAAAAAGAAATGCTCAGAAAATAGAGTTACATGTCCTGGAAAATCAAAATAAAACTAGTAGAAAAATTAAATACTTTAAAGGATTTAATTTTATATTAAAGGATTTTTAGGAAAGGAAATATTAGAGACTTGCTAAAAATTAGGTGGATTTCTTTTTAGTAGAATTTTGTAACATAAAAGGTCAAAATTAAGTTTTTATGTCAGCTTTTGCTATTCAGTGATAACCATACACAAGTGATCTGGTGACACAGGATAAAGTAGAAAATGACCTCAACTAAGTTAACTGGCATAGCTGGAAGCGCTGTAAAAATTAAACATACACAGGAAGCAGAAAGCAAACTTTCAGTAATTTGAATTTTTTAAATAATGGTAAGTTGTCAACAATTCTAAAATGGCAGGTAAGATGAAATTTGGTAAGCTGAATATTTAAAAATAAAAAAATCAATCTACAAATGTGCATTTAAAAAAATGTATTTATTGAAATGATGTTGATTTGTAACACTGTATGTTTGAACAGTACAGATTCATACCTCTACAAATGTATCCATCACGCTAAAGCCACCACAACACCTCCACAATCTTCCACCATAGTCCATTGAATCACCTCCACACTTTGCTCCCAACCTCCACAATCCCCTTTGGTAGTCACAATTTTTCAATTAGATTTCAAGGGGCTTTTGTTTTGTTTTGGTCTCTTCCTTTGATTTGTTTTTTTAAATATATATATTCCACATATGAGTGAAACCAATCAGTATTTATATTTCCCCTTCTGACTTATTTTGCTTCACTTTGTCCCCTTTGGTTGCATTCATGCTGTCACAAATGGCAAGACTTCATCTTTTTCATAGCTGAGTGGTATTCCTGTGTGTGTGTGTGTGTGTGTGTGTGTGTGTGTGTACACATATACCACAAGTTCTTAGTCCTTTCATCTGTAATTTAATTCTTAGGTTGTATTCCATATTCTGGCTATTGTAAATAGTGCTTAATGAAGATATGAGTGCTTATTGTATGCCTTTTAGGACAAAGCCAAAAAAATAGTTAACACAGTCTCAAAAATGCTCTCAACTTCAGTAAATGAAAATTTAAAAACCCATTTGAAAAATAGGTTTGACAATGAAGCAAATACACACATCAGAACACACAGCTTATATATCTAGTTATATATTAGCATTTCTTTTATATTTTTAATTTAAAATTTATTGGCAGAAACAAAATATACACACCCACTGTCACAACTGAGACTGAGTTAATGATTTTTGAGGCCTGGTCCTAAAGGTATCTAAACTATTTACATGAACAGAATGTGGTGATACTGTAACATCTTTATCAGAATGGAAAGAGAACTGTTTAAAAGTTTGATACTTGAAAATAGTTTGTTTCTTGCTTACTCTGGGAATGATGATTTTCTTGAAAATATTTTTTATTTGCCATTCATTTGCAATATATATATATATAAATTTGTGGGTATAACTCACACCTCAGCATATGTTTTCCTTGCCATCCACCAAAATTCCAGTGCCAACACATGCTCACCTTATGCCTTCTATATCCTCCTCATACTCCCAACCCCCTGCTAGTATCACCATAGTTTTTAAGAGTCTACAAGATATGTTTGCTGTGTTTTGCCAGTTTATTTTTCTCTGGCTGTTTACAGTGGGTATGCTGATTTTCTATAAACATGTAATTATTTTTTGAGTCTATATTGTCTATGTAGTTGAATATATATTACTTATTCTGTTGTGCTTTAAGAATGAAATGTTTACAGGTTCTTGAGATAATAGAAGAGGTTTGTTGTTGTTGTTTTAAGAACATCTTAAGCCTTTAAACCTTTTTTTTACAGATTACCTAGAACACTTTTGATTAAGAATACTGTAGAGGGACTCCCTGGTGTCATAAGGAGTTAAGTCTCAGCACTTTGAAGCTATCAGCAGCCACTGCAGCACCAGTTCAATCCTGACCAGGGAACTAACTGACATAGCACAACAGACCTCTCTGTCTCACCCTCTACTCCCCTCAGCAGTATATTTTCAATCAATCTATATAAAATTCAGTATTTATCTTTTTCTTTTTGGCTTATTTTGCTTAGCATAATCCCTTCGAGTGCCATCTGTTTTGCCACGAATGACATGAATCTATGTTTTTTGATTGCTTAGTAGTATTCCACCACAAGCATCAGAGTACTCCCCACTCTGTCTCTGGTGAATCCTCTCACCCCTGACCTCTGGCCTGCAACCCCAGTCTTGCATGCATAAATAAATCTTTAAAAACAAAACAAAACTGTATAAAGCTAGTAACTGCCACAAGCAAAAACCAGTGTTGGCACCTGTCAATTTTGCACAGATTCCTACTTTGCAGGGTGTCTGAATGTACTGCTTAAGATCTCTGCTCACATTTGCTGGACTCAGTCGTGGTAGATTTTATCCACTGGTCGCTTTTCCCCGTATCTCTTTGTAAAATCTTCAGTGTTTATGAATGTTTTATAGTCCTTAGGGTATTCTCTAGCTAGATTAGCCCAAAAAGGGTGCTCAGGGTGGGGGTCATCACCAGTACTGGATTACCTGGTTACCTTTGGTTGATGGCTTCCAGTTTTAAGTACTAATTACTGGCAGAAAAGCCCTTCCCATTTTCATTGATGTGGTTTGAATGGGAACTCTGCTGGAAAGTTGATTTAGATTCTGAAGACTCCCTTATCATATGGAGGGTTGTCAGGAACAGTAAGTCCTTGCCAAGTGAATAAATTAGCTTCATCAACCTGGATGTTATGGAAGTTTTTCATTTCACATTTGCAGATTCAAGCTCTTTAAGCAGCCTCTGATTGCTGCCATCTTGGAGCTGGTGTTGCTGCTTTCCCCTAGAAGAGTATTAAAAAAAAACCTTCTGAAGATGTATATTGATATTTTCCCAGAGGATTTTATAATCAGTTTAATGTAAGGTTTATCAGATTGCAAAACTATACAGTTATTAAACCAATTTTATGTTAAACACTATTACATAATGTAGTGAATTATACTAAGTGACTTCCAGCATATTTTATAGTTAATCTTTATGCATTTTAATGTTGAGCTTTTATTTATTTTTTTGAAGTTGCCTCAATTAACTTCTTTGTTTGATAGTAACATGAGCTTTGACACTAGAAAGCCTGGGATCAAATCTTTTTTTTCCCCCATATCTAACCACTTTGCTTTTTTAAAAAAATGATATACTATTGTTTTACATTATTGCTAAATTTTTGACAGATAGGATTTCTCCCCTCGAGAGTGATCACCACAGCTCTCCCACCACCGAAATACCCATAGTCCTCCACCATAGTCCAGAGTGTTTCCCTCTTCCTCTCTTCACCCTCCCCCCACCTCGGGATATCTTAGATCTATGATCAGCTTTCAAGGGTTGGTTTTAATGTTTCTTTGACCTTTTGTTTAGTTACTCTATATATCACATATAAGTGACAACTGCTGGTATTTATCTTTCTCCTTCTGGCTTATTTTGCTTAGCATAATCCCTTCCAGCTCTATTTTACCACAAATGACATGATTTTAGTTTCTTTGATTTCTGAGTAGTATTCCATCATATATATAAGCCAAATTTTCTTGATTCACTCATCTGTTGTGGGACATTTATGTTGTTTCTGTATTTTGTTTACTATAAGTAGTCCCGCAATAAACATAAGAGTGCAAGTTTCCTTTCAAATTAGTGTTTGTGTGTCCTTTGAGTGGATTCCTAGGAGTGAAATTGTTGGGTTATATGGAAGATCCATTTTTAGTAATTTGAGGAACCTCCACACAGCTTTCCATAGAGGCTGAATCACTCTGCATTTCCATCAACAGTGTAAGAAGGTTTCTTTTTTTCCACACACCCTGTTAGGCATCTGCATGTCTTCTTTGGAAAATTGCCTGTGTAGCTTTTCTGTCCATTGTTTGATTGAGTTGTTTTGTTTTTCTTGAGTTGTATGAGCTCTTTGTACATCTTCAATATCAGACCTTAGTCCAATGTATGGTGTGCAAATATTCTCCTATTGAGTAGGGTGTCTTTTCATTTTGGTTACAGTCTCTTTTGCTGTGCAGAAGATTTTTAGCTTAATGTAATCCTAATTGCTTATATTCTCTTTTGTACATATTTTTATGTTCTTTCTTGCTGATGGGAGCGAGTCTGCAAAGATATCTCTGAAACTTATGTCATGGAGTGTTTTTCCTATGTTTTCTTCTATGTATTTTATGGTTTCAAGTCTTACATCCAAGTCTTTTATCCATTTTGAGTGACTTTTGTGTCTGGTATGAGATAGTTGTCTAGTTTTACTCTTTTACATGTGACTGTCCAATTTTCCCAACACCATTTTTTGAAGAGGTTTTCCTTGTTCCAGTGTTTAAATTTGTTGTTGTAAATTAAGTGTCCATATATGTGTAATTTTAGTCTGGGCTCTCAATTCTAATCCATTGGCTTGTGTATTTGTCTTTGTTGTAGTACCATGGTGTTTTAATTTTCACAGCTCTATAGTATAGTTTGAAGTCTGGAAGTCTAATACTACAATTTCCTCTCTTTTTTTCATGACAACTTCGGTTATGTGGGATCTTTTGTGATTCCACATGAATTTCAATAATATTTCTTCCACTGGAAGAATGCCATTGAAATTTTTGTTGGGATTGCATTAAATCTGTAAATTGCTTGTGTAGGATTTTGACAATGTTGATACTTCTAATATATGAGCAAGGGGATATCTTTCTATTTCTCTTTGTCTTCTGTTACTTTTTAACAATGTTTTATTGTTTCCCTTGTATAGGACATTTACCTCTTAGATTTATTCCTAGGTACTTAGTTTTTTATTGTGATTATAAATGGATGAATTTGTTCTTCTTTCAGCTCAATGTTTGCATATGGGAAGGCAACTGATATTTGTGTGTTGATTTTCTAGCCTGATACTTTACTGGTACATTGTTTTCATTAGTTTTTCTGTTGAATCTTTAGGATTGTCTATGTATATTATGATATCATCTGCAAATAATGATAGTTTTACTTCTTTCCCACGTTGTATTCCTTTTACCTCTGTCCCTTGCCTAATTACTTCAGCTGAGATTCCTAGTACAAGTGTGTTGAATGATAGTGGTGAAAAGGATCATCACCATAAAGAATGCTGTTAGCTGTGGATTTGTCATATATTGCTTCTATTATGTTAAGATATGTTCCATTTATTTGCAGTTTTTTAAAGATTTTCATCATAAATGAGCTAAATCTTGTTAAATGTTTTCTCAATGTTTATTGATATGATCATATGGTTACCTTCTTTTTTGTTGAGATGGTGAATTACATTGATTAATTTTCAGATGTTGAGCCATCCTTGTGTCCCTGGTATCAGTCCCACTGGGTCTGATATATAATCCTTTTCATGCATTGTTGAATTCAATTTGCTAAGATTTTGTTGAGGGTTTTGCATCTGTGTTCATCAGTGAAATTGGTCTGTGTTTTTTTTCTTTTTGTGTTATCTTTGTTTGGTTTGGGTATTGGTATAATGTTGGCTTCATAAAAAATGTTTGGGAATATTCCTTCTTTCTCAATTTTTTTTGAAAGAGTTTGAGGTATTAATTCACCTTTGAAGATTTGGTAGAACTCACTTGTGAAACCATTTGGTCCCAGGCTTTTTTAGGGGGGTGTGAAGGAGGGGAGTTTTGGTTCTTGTTTCAATTCTTTTGCTTGTGACTAGCTTTTTCAGGTTTTCCATTTCTTCCCTATTTGGTTTTAGATGATTGTATAATTCTAAGAATCTGTCCATCTCACCTAAATTGTTTAACTTATTTGCATATAAGTGTTCATAGTAATCTCATTATCCTCTGAATTTCTGCAACCTCTCCTCTCTCATTTTTGATCCTTTTTTTAAAATGAGTTTAACTAGAGGTTTTTCTATTTTGTTTATATTTTTAAAGAAACAGCTTTTGGCTCCATTAATCTTTTGAACTGCCCTTTTGATTTCTATTTCCTTTATTGCTGCTCTAATTTTTAACATTTTCTTTCTTCCTGTGGTTTCTGGTTTTGTTTATTAATCTCTTTCTGGTTCCTTGAGTTGAAAGTTAAGGTTATTTACTTTAGATCTTTCTTTTTTCTTGATGTGGGCCTATGTTGCTATATACTTCCGTCTTAGTACTGTTTTTGCTGCGTTCCAAATGTTCTGGAAGGTTGTGTCCTCACTTATCTTGAGGTATTTTTGATTTCTTCTTTGATTTCCTCATTGACCCAGTGATCTTTCAGTAGTATGTTGTTCAGTCTTTATATATCAGAGTTTTACCCTGTTTTTTTTCCTGTAGTTTATTTTTAGCTTGATAACTTTTTGGTACAAAAAGATACTAGGCATGATCTCAGTGTTCATGAATTTGTTGATATTTTTCTTGAGGATCAATATGTGCACTTGAGAAAAATGTGTATTCTGTTTTGGTGGGGCACAGAGTCCTATAGATTTCTATCAGGTCCATATGATCTAATTATTTCTTTATGACTTTTATGTCCCTATTCATTTTTTGTCTCATTAATTTGTTCATTACTGAGAGTGTGAGAATGGGATGTTTATGTTTCCTGCCACAAATGTGTTTTTTTCAATGTTTTTTTCTGAGTTCATAGTAATTGCCTAATACATTTTGATGTTCCTTTGTCTGGTGGTTATATGTTGATAAGTATTATGTCCTCCCGAAGTATTGTTCCCTTAATCATTATGTAGTGTCCATACCAGTCTCTTGTTACCTTTTTTAATTGGAAATCTACTTTGTCTAATATAAATTTGACTGTCCTTGCCTTCCTTTTGGTTCCATTCATTTGTTAGATTGTTTTCCAACACTTTACCTTGAGACTATGTTTATTCTTGGAGCACAGGTGTGTTGGACCTCAGAAGACAACAGATGGGTTGGATTCTGTTCCCTAATCCATCCAGATACTCTGTTTCTTTTAAATGGTGAGTTTAGTCCATTAACACTTAAAATGATGATTGATATATAAAAGTCTGTTGCTGCAATTTTGCTTTTATTTTTGTGGCTGTATTTATTCCCTTTTTCAGTTCTCTTTGTGTGTTTCTCTATTTGACTTAGATACTAAAGTTCTTTTGAATATTTCTTGGAAAGAGTGTCTAGTTTTTGCTAACTCTTTCAGTTTTACTTTGTCTGAGAAGGCCTTTATTTCTCCCTCACATCTAAAGGAGAACGTTGCAGTATAGCATTATAGAGTGGCAGTTTTTATCTTTAAGTTTTTCGATAGTATCATTGCATTCTCTCCTTGTCCATATCTGAAAACTATTGAATGCTTCATAAATTTGCATGTTTATCTTCCCTGTTCATTCCAATTTTAGTATATGTGCTGCCTAAGCAAGCACTAATGTTGATTTTTTAATATTTACTTTAGCTGTTTATATAGTTTGTTTAGTAAAATTTAAAATGCATCTCAAAGTGTCCTTTTTATTATGGTAAGTAAGCTTTCCTTATTGACCAACTTGGAATTTGAAGTTATATACGCAATTTACATTGAGTTCATAAATACTGTTGGTACTCCAATGTATAACCTCTGTTCCAATCTGTATACACTTTTAAATTACACTGCAAAACTACTATGCATTGTATTGTTGTCTATGAAATGTAAAGACATTTGATAATTAAAATATATATACAAGAAAAGAAATATAATCTTAAAATACTATGTGATTCAACTGCTAATAGCACTACAAAGTTAAAATACTACCAATCTACCAACAATAAGGATATAACAATTGGGAGGGTAGGGTATAAAAACTGGAGATATGTGATGAGAATAAGCAGAGGTGAGTATAAAAAAACTCCCATATAGCAAAGTGGGGAGTCAGTAAGTAAAGCTCAAAAATTGAGGAATAGCAGTGTAAGCATGACATTTAGAGATAGGTAAATGATACCAAAAGAACCAATTTTAAAAAGTGAAAGTAACTGCTTCAGGAGAGTGGGAAATATAGGTGAGATATAATGATATAGCTGTTTTTCATAGAGAGCTGCTATGAGCTGAATTGTGTGACCAAAAAATATCCATGCGGAAGTCTCATTTGGAACTACTTTCAGAAAGGCAGTTAAGGTTAAAATAGATGTTATGAGTGGGGCCCTATGGTAATAAGACTGGAGTCCTTATAAAAAGAAGATTTATAGTCCTTTGGTTATTTATATTCTTCATAACAAACCACAACAAAGTAATTCTTAGACTCTGTGAAAATTATAATGGCTACCAGAGGGAGAAGGGAAGGGTGGGGGAAGAAAGAATAAGATCAACTGGGTAGTGGAAATGGCACTACAACTTTGGTGGTGAGTGAGGTGAAGCTTGCACACATATAGAGGTATGAAGCTGTATTCCTGAAAGTTATGTAATATTGTAAATCAGTAAAATTTTATTAAAAAAAGAGGAAAGACACCAGACCCTCCCCCCCACTCTTTCCATGTACATACAGGGAAGAGACCATGCGTGGACACAACAAGAAGGTGGCCATCTATAATGCAGGAAGGAAGACCTCACCAGAAACATGCCCTGATGGTACCTTGAACTTGGACTTCTACCCTTTGGCAGGGAAGAGGGAGGGACTGGGATCAAGGCCAGGATGGAAAGTGCACAAGGGACTATGGTGATGGTGCATGGGTGAATTGGTGGTGGAAACTCTATGTGAACTACACCTAGAAAAGAAAGCAAATATTGTAAAAAAAAAAGGTAAAAAATATATAAATTTTAAAAAAAGAAAGTGATTCGGTAGGGAAGGGGGAGGGAGAGAGTTGAAGGCAGATAAGAGCACAAGGGACTGAGGTGATGGTGCACTGGTGATATGGTGATGCAAAATACATGGGGATTACAATTGATGTCAAATGTATATAAATAAAGGGAAAAAAAAGAAAGTGATAATGAAAAAAAAATAAATTTCTGTTCTTCACAACACCCAGTTTGAGGTTATGACAACCTGAGCAAAGTAATATACAAGTCTTATCAAAATATTTTATGAACTATATGCAAACACTTTTCACTTTCATAATCCTTAAAATTTTCATTTAAAGTAAAATTTAAAAGTTTTGAAGGAGGGCCTCCCTGGTGGCACAGCGGGTTGAGTGCTGCACTGTGAAGCATCTGCAGCAAGGCAGTGAGAGTTCAATTCCCGGCCAGGGAGGCTACCCAAAGGCCAGGGAGGCTACCCAAATGGTGCAGCAGACCTCTCCTGCCTCGCCTGCTCCTCCCCTCAGCAGTGTATTTCAGTTGATCTGCCTGTTCTGCTCCCCACTCTGTCTCTGGTGAATCCTCTCACCTCTCTGCAACTCTGGCCTGTATCCCAGCTCTCCTATGCATAAATAAATAAATCTTTTTAAAAAATACCAGATGGTTCCTCCCCTAGGAGGAATATAAGGGAACCAAATAAGGATCAAGGAAAGGAATAAGAACAATAATAACAATAATAATAATAATAAAGACACAAAAATCAAAAACAAAAAGACAAGGACAAATTGGGGACACTTGGTGGGGAGGGAAGAGGGGGAGGGTTGAGGGCAGACAGGAGCACGGGGAACTGAGGTGATGGTGCACTGGTGATATGGTGATGGGGAATATACAGGGATTACAATTGATGTCAAATATATATAAATAAAAAAGTTAATAAAAAAATTAAAAATTAAAAAAAAAAGTTTTGAAGGAACTATTTCAACCAAGACTTCATGAATGAGGCTAGAATAGAGGCATTTTCATACATGCAATACCTCAAAGTACTTACATCCTATACATCCTTTCTCAAAAACCCCAATGTGTTAGATGAAAATGCAGTAGTGAACCAAGCCAGAGGAAAGCATGGGATTCAGTAAAAGTAAGTTCCAGCATGAAAGAGAGATGAAGAAAATTCCAGTAAGATACAAGCAAATCTCCAGGATAACAGCCAGACAGTAAACCTGAAGAAGAATCTTCCAGATTAGTGCAGGAACTGATTGATTATAGATTATTATGGTGTTTGACCATATCAAGAGGAGGTTTATAGTCCCATTAAAATTTTTATGGGTGAATTAGTTATAGATACATATAAAACTAAGCAAACTAAAAATGAGGCAATGATTAACTTCAGGAAAAAATGTATAAAAGAAATATCAATAATATGTAATATATGTCAGTTAGTATGTCCTAAGTACTACTCTGTGTGTTTAATCTTTTAATCATTACAGCAATGCTACGAAATAGATATTATTATCTTTCCCATCCTAAATATGGGAAAAGTGAGGTAGAGATGAAGAAATTTGCCCAAGATCACACCAAACCAAGACTTAAAGCCAAGTGCAGAGTCTATGCTCTTAACTACTCCTTTTCAAGGTTCAGGTATGAATATTTATATAGATATAACATAAACACTGAATACTGATTTAATAAAACATAGTGATTTAATAAAAGACAGCAACACCAAACTGGGAGAACTGCAGTTGCATATGGGGTGGAAGGTAAATGACAATTGAATCCTTCCATTATAGAAAATATGCCTGATGTAAAAAAAAAAAAAGCAAAACAAGAAATAAAAGTATAAACAAGTCACTTAGAAATATAGAGATGAGGGCCCTCCCTGGTGGCACAATGGGTTAAGCAACACACTGTGAAACAAACTGCAACCACTGTAGCCCCCTTGCCTCCGGACCCACATGGCATGGCAGATCTCTCCTGTCTCAGCTGCTGCTTCCCTCAACACTGTATTTCAGTTAATCTGCCTCTTCTGTTCCCCACTCTGTCTCTGGTGGATCCTCTCACCCTCCCACACACACACCTCTGGCCTGTACCCTAGTGCATGTATGCATGAATAAATAAATATTTTTTTTAAAAAAAAAGAAATACAGAGATGTTACCAGAAGAAATAGTTAAAAGACTTGAAAACACAATATATGAAGAACAGAAGTCTCAGGTGGGGAAATAAAAAGAAAATTTCTGCTCAACTTTTGCTGTTGCTGATCAAAGTCTTATATTCTTTAACTATGAAAATTACATTTTAAAAAACCAGGTTCTGAAAAGTGCAGAAAACTTGAGGACTGTTATGGATTGAAAGTTTTTATCTCACCCAAACTGGTATGTTGAAACCCTACCCCTCCCCCCTCCCCCGTCCTAGTATGGCTCTGTTTGAGATGGGGCCTCTAAGGAAGTTATTAAGGTTAAATGAAGCTATAAAGTGGGGTCCCTGCTCTATAGGATTATTTTATCACCAGAGAGTTCACTTATTGTGTCTCTGTGCATTTGTACCAAGGAAAAGCCAAGTGAGGACACAGTGAGAAAAAAGCTATCTACAAGTTAGGCAGAGAACTCTCCCAGAAACCAAATTTGCTGGCACCTAATCTTGGACCGACTGGCTTCCAGAATTGAGAAAATAAATTCTTATTGCTTAAGCCACCGAGTCTGTGGCATTTTGTTCTAGCAACCCAAACAAACTGAAGACGGGGACATTATGGTAAGTGAAACGAGTCAGTGATAAAAGAACAAATACTGTATGATTCCACTTATGTGAGGTGCCTCAAGTAGTCAAGTCCATAGAGACAGAAAGTAGCTGGAAGTTGCCAGGGACTAAAGGGGGGTGGGGAGAATGGAGACCGGTTGTTTAATGGATACAGAATATCGGTTTGGAAAAATGAAAAGATTTCTGGGGATGGATAGTGTTAATAGCTACACAACAATGTGAATGTACTTAATATCAATAAATTGACACTTACAAAGATGGTAAAGACTTTCTCCGCTTTATCACAATATTTTAAAAGGAAAACAAAAGAATGTCCAGACACTTGTGTTGCAATACTATTGGGAAGCTGAACTTTGCTTCAATTCTGCATTCCTCTTTGGCTTCCTCAGAGTTCTGTCCTGAGTTTTTCAATTGTACCCCTCACTGGGACTTTCTGACTTACTCCCTGGTTTCAGCTGTCATGCATAATATTTCACTTATAGGAAGAATGCAGAGGATCCAAATAAGGGATAGGGGACAAAAAATCATTTTAATAAAGTAAAAATCAAAATCAACAAGCAACTCTAAACCAGAGACAATCTTTAGGGGGAGGAGGAAGCAGGATCAAAACAGGGGTGGGTAGAGCACAAGGGACTATGGTGTTGGTGCACAGGTGAATTGGTGGTAGAAATTTCATGGGAACTACACACAAGTAGTAAAAACATACACTGTACAAAAATGAAGAATGATGTCAAAAATACATTTAAAAAAATGTAACTTTAAAAAAATGTAACTTTAGCCAGATCCCTTTTCTAGATAATGCCATACCTTTCAACTGAACATCTCCACTTGGAAGTTCCACAGGCACCACAAATTCAGAGTTGAAACTAGAATTCATTCCTTACCCTGCCAGACCTACTTATTCATGTTTGAAAAGTAGAAGGGGAAGAGAAATGTTGATACTCTTTCCCCTTCTTCTCTTAGTTTAAATTGTATTCTTGCCTCTATACTACCTTGTCTTAAAGGGTCAGTCATTTTATGTCATTCTCAGAAATAAGTCTTTTTGCCATAGAAAGACTGCATTTTCACCTTCTGAAAATGATATTGAATGATTCCTCAGATATGCATGACCCAGTAAAACCACTGTACCCAAAACCTCAAACCAACCCCTGCACCCTGAATCTCTGACAAAAGCACGAGCATAAGAATCTGAGCACAGTGAGACCCAAAAGTAGCTACAAGATCACTTCACTCTCCAAAACACCTAGGAATGTTATACACTGCTATTGTAGCTTCAGTATTGCCCCTAGAAATGAATACCATGCCCTCCCTTATACTCATGAAGTAAGGGCACATATTCTACACCCCATGCACACACAGTTATTAAAAAACACGTGGGTGCCTGTGTCACATAGAATCTGGTGCTTATTGTCAGCAAGAACAACTAGTAACCCTAAACACCTGTACTTTGACACTGTTGAGGATCCGGGAAAATGCTTCTCCACTTCTCTTTCCCTGTGTCCTCTAAAAAAAAAAAGACAACTGGATCCAAGTGCCATGAATATTTGCAGATTGTGCCACTGCTTACATAAGGGACAGCATTCTTTCAGACTGTAGGGAAGAGTTGAACAGTGGAAGCACTTATGGAAGAGAAAAAAACAAGCTAACTTGTCAAAGCCTCAGATAAAAGGATGCAAAAGATTTTTGCTTAATCAACTATCATTTCCCAGTAGTGTCCATTTTGTTGTTTGTCTTTATTTTCCATTTTGTGATCCAAGAGATAATTTTTAAAAAGTGCAGTATTTTGAAAAGTTGCATGTGGATATTGGGAATATTAAACAACTTACATTACTCCTGATTTTAGGATGGGTGGATGGAGAGAGAAGGAGAGATGACATGTGTAAGTCATTAACATAGGCTGGAAGCAGATTCTGGGATAAAGACTAGAGCATATGGAAGATTAGAGAGTGCTCCTGAGATCAATACTTACAGAAGAAAAATTAGGAAAGAAGCAGGAATGAAAAGGAGAAATCAAATTTCAGTGCACTACTAATGTAATGCTGCAACATATCCCATTGGGAATTCTGAAGATAGGATGAAACTTCTGAGCTATCTTGAGATGGGGCAAGAAGTCCAGACCTTTATACAGTGTCAATAAGAAATTGGATGTGGGCCACCATGAGAATGAGGTTCAATCTTGACTAAGACAACTCCCTTCAGCTGATGCAATCCTTGCAGGGGGCTGACAGCCAAAGGCTCTCTGGTGGCAATGTGCCCAACCTGCTGTAAGCCTATTTACAATGGAAATAAAGTGATTGCTAAAAGGAGCTCTGGAGCGGGCATTGTAGTGTCCACTACAGTCCACCTCATGTGCCTCCCAGATCCACTTCATATAAGTTCTGAGATCAGCTATTTCCAGGGATCTGGTTGGCCTCTCTTCCTGGGAAAACTTAAGACAAACTACAGCTCCCAATGTTGCAGCTGGTCTTAAAGCCACTGATGATCATCTCCCTCTTTCACTGTTCATTACAGATCCCTGTCATTCTTAGGATCTTGGTGCGTTACTGGGTGGTGTGGCCCTAAACTCCCATTCCTTTCCTACACAGGAATTTGTTTTTTTTTTAAAGATTTATTTTTATTTATGCATACAAGCACTGAGGTACAGGCCAGAGGTGTGGTGGGGGGTGAGAGGATTCACCACAGAGAGCAGGGAGCAGAACAGGCAGATCAACAGAAGTACACTGCTGAGGGGAGCAG
>JAGFMF010011853.1:2866637-2882529 GCA_019455555.1 Galemys pyrenaicus | reverse complement strand
AGGATTCACCACAGAGAGCAGGGAGCAGAACAGGCAGATCAACAGAAGTACACTGCTGAGGGGAGCAGTGGGCACAACAGGAGAGGTCGGCCGCACCATGTGGGTGTCCCTCCCGGCCGGCAGCAGGGATCGAACTTGTGCTGCAGTGGCTGCGGTTTGCTTCATAGTGCGTTGCTTAACCCACTGCGCCACCAGGGGAGGCCCCCTACACAGGAATTTGATTTGGCTTTCTTAGACTGGACTTGGCTATACTTACTGATACTCACATACCAAGCCCACCAATCTACAGCTTTGAATCCACCATCAAAATGTACCAACTATCGGACCTCCCTGGTGGTGCAGTGGGTTAGGCAAAGAACTGTGAGGCAAACCGCAGTCACTGCAGCGCGAGTTCAATCCCTGCCGCTGGCTGAGGAGGGGACCCACATGGCTTGGCGGACCTCTCCTGCCTCTCCCGCTGCTCCCCTCAGCAGTGTGTTTCAATTGGTCTGCCTGTTCTGTTCCCTGCTCTGTCTCTGGTGAATCCTCTCACTTCCCTGGAGTCTGGCCTGTACCCCAGCTCTTATATGCATAAATGAATAAAATCTTTTTAAAAAAACAAAATGTACCAACTATCAAAAATATCTTTTCCAATTATACATCCGGAAACCAAGAAAATAATCACCAGGTGGGTCAATGGATCCAGGAGCCACTGTGAAACTGACCTCAGTCAGGAACCCAGGCTCCCATCTTCCTGTTTAGTTTTTCACTCACTATCAATTCTGAACCAGTGTCCACTGGTCCTCAAAGTGCCTGAGTATTCCTCTCTCCCCAGTGTACAGATAGCTGAGCAGATGCAAGGGCCAGAGGAATTCTTACTGTGCATGTATTGTAGGGTCTTTTGGGGCATCCAGCTGCTACTTCAAACAGTGTGTTCTGGATTAAACACCAAGTTAGGGCCAGAAGCTGGGCAAGGGATTATGACTTATTGAGGTAACTTCCCTCAGACTCCTGACCATCTTTAATTGCTTTTGACTAGATAGGTTGAATAGACTGTTGACTGCCTATTTTCCCCAAAGCACTGTTATCCTGACCACTCATTCTGTTGCCTCTTACCCATCTATTCACTGGTGGTTCTGTGTTCGTTTAGCCATTTCTACAGCTCCCTAAAGGCCAGCTCTCCTCCTGCCACTCTGGTCCTGTGGTGCATTATAGCATTTGCATCCACCTGGCTTCTGACAATTAACTGCAGTCGTCTGACCTCAAGGGTTTCCAAGTCATCACCATTTCTGTCAGCAGTCCTCTGAGCCCTGGCCTGCAGTGGTGAGCCACCACTGAACATCTCAGTGATGCCAGTGCCCCTGTCACCTGCACTTCCCTTATAGCATTGGCAAACGCCATGTTCCCTGGGTTCTTCAGCAAAACATAGTCCTCTGGAGGGTTTTCTGGCCTTATGTAATATATTTATAGTGTATCATTCACTTCCTTAAGCCTTTAATACTTTCACCATCTGCTATGGCAACCAGGGCACTCGTACCTCATTTAATGTAGGCCATTATTTTTCCCATACTTTGAGAATTGATTTTGGTAATGAGTTCACCTGATCTCCTGGTGTCTGCGTCATGGTTTTAAATCCTGTATCTTGGAAGACAGCTCTCCAATCAGTTCACTCTCCAATATTCCAGCTCCACTGATCAAGCCCTTCAGAATTCAGTCCCAAGTTACTACCTCAGCACCTTCTGGTACACACTGGCTAGGTCTGAAGCTCCTTGTTGGGGTGTTCCCTTTCCTTCATTATTAGGCCCAGCAGGGTTCTGCCATAATTTAACCCTATATATATAGCCCCATTGGGGAAACTACTGAGAGAAACATGTTACAAGAGAAAGGACTCTAAATAGTCAAGCAAATGGAGCCTTCATATTTAATAAGGAACGTGGGACACTTAGGAGTGAAGGAGGGCTTGGGGAAATCTGAGGACACAGATTTTAAGGGACATCAATCCAGATGGCTCCATCCTATGTGTCAGCATCTCATTCCTTCTTAAAGATGGCTCTGATCTTGGTACAACAGATTTGTCTTGGTTGGGACTTTACTTTCTTTGAAGCTTCCTTTCAATAAGTCCTGGGCTGGTCCTCAGATTTCTCTATTCTCTATCTGGAAGAGACTAGACTCTCTTTATATTGTATGAATGAAACCTTCTAGCTCTCTTACATTGCTTTTGTTTTATTTTATTCTGCACAGAAGAACTGGAGTGTAGGCCAAAAGTGTGGCGGAGGGGCGGGGCGGGGGTTGGCGAGGAGAGGATTCACTGGATACAGAGTAGGGAGCAGAACAGGAAGATCTACTGAAATACACTGCTGAGGGGAGCAGCAGACAAGACAGGAAAAGTCTCCTGTGCCATGTGGGTCAGCTCCCTGGCCGGGGGTGGTCTCAGGCCATAGCGGTGATAGCACTGAGACTTAACCTCTAGGCCACAAGGGAGGTCCCATACATAGTCTTTAATTGTTGATTAATTTAATACAGCTTTTCATTATTTGTATGTAGAGGTCAATCAAGCTAAATAATAGACACACAGTATACTGATATTCCTTATATTTAATACTTATTTCCCACATATACCTCACACGTCTATTACATGCCACCAGCTAATGCATGCCCTTTCACCAGTATGCCATTCCAGTGGGGTCTTATAATTCTCTTGCTACCTATCCCTCTGCTGCACCTACCGCCAATGGTGGGTCCTGATTGCCAGCCAGGAAGTAGGTGATACATCTCCAAAATTTCATCACAGTGTGTGCCTTCCTGAACCACTTCTTGTACCAACTCTTGTAGGTTGGCTTCCTGGAGAGCAGACTCAGACAGAGGTCAACAGGAAGGGCTTTTTTAGGGAATGCTCTTGGGATCAACACCTGTGGAAGGGAAAAGAATGAAGCAGGATTGGACAGAGGGAGAAGTTAAGCTGTCCCACTCAGGATATATAAGACCTTGTCAATCAGTGATTGGATGTGAAGTACCCTAGGAAGTGGCTATGATCTTGGGAGGGGGAAAGTGGTTCCCCTCATCTGAGGCAATTCCTGAGGAGGGCTGACAGCAGAGAGCTGTCTGCTGGCAGCTGGCAGCTCTCCCAGCAACTGAAATAGTAAGCTCTTTATTCCTGAAAGGGGATTAGGGCAACAGATTGCTGAATTTACCACAAACGTGACATCATTTTTTCCATTAGCAAGCTTGTAACCTTAGAATATTAGAATTGAGAACAGTTTTATTTTAAAAATGGTTAATAAACCAAAACAAATCCTAGAAACATGACTGCAGAATTGAAGCTACCAGTGTGGGAAGAGAGGGCAAAAACAAAGAGGACAGAAGGCCCAGTGACCTGGGGTAAAGGACTAGGGTGCTTTGATGATGAGTGTATTGTGGTAACATACATCTGCATGTATGTAACTAACATATATCATGTAAACCAGTGTTATAAACCAGTGTTACCTAAATAAAGAAAACTTAGATGAACGAAAGTCTACCTTTTAACATAGATTTTGCAGTGTTAAAAAATTTAAAATGGTTAATAAAGACTTAAAATTTCAAACAGCCACAGTTGTATTTACAGATTTAGGTAAATGATATTTATTTAAATTTTTAACCTTCCAAATATTAATACATAAATATGAAAGCCTCCACTTAGGCTTTTTTGCTCTAGGCCCCTGGAAGGCTACGACAGGCCAGCCTAGCCTGAACCCAGCTGTTTCCTTTTGACAAATTATACAGAAAATCCTGGTTCACAATATAAAAGATAGAAAACACAGATGAGTAAAAAACAGAAGTATAAACCACCTATTAATCTATAGCTATTACACCCACAGAGAACAATCAACATTTTGAGTATATGCTCACGTTTTATATGTAGATCATTTAAATATATGCCTTTCTTTATAAAAAGCATTTTTATAACCTATTTTACCCCACTTAAGATTATATGCTGCATTTTTTCCATCTAAGTAAAAGTAGATGCTCACTAGTCTTTTCAAGAGATGCATAATGTCTCAATGTGCAGATGTATCTTAGTTTGCCCATTTTTGAGGCACTTGGGTCACTCACAACTTCTCTCTCTTCAAAATGGTGCGGAGATGCACAGCTTTATGAGAGCCAACTAGCTCCTAAGGTTAAATTTCGACAAGTGGAATTCCCAGATCAAAGAGCATGCACCTCTTGGCGGTTTCTGAAACGTGTCCAAGTGGGCCTCGTGCCAATGAGCGCTCCCACCAGGACCTATAGAATGCTCCTCTCCCCACACCCTCACCAACACTGGGTAGGAGAGGGGTGTATCTTCTCCAGGATGTACACCAACAGCACTCTCTAGGGTTCCCTCAAGGCCCTACCCTGACCACCCTTGCAAAAGAAATCTCATAGCAGCACTAAAAAGTTTTCCTCTTCTCTTATATCTTCTTATGACTTCAAAGTAGTAACTGACATATTCACTTACATGGCCACCACCACTTACACTGGCCAGGAATGGATGTTTTCCCATCAAATGCCCCCAGGACCCTAACATAAAAATGCCCCTCTCTGCATGTGCCCAGAAGAGGTTCCAGCACTTCTTGATTCAAGGTGCCATCACTTGCCCCTTGCCCTCACCATTCCCAGGCCACCCAGCAGTGAAACCTCACTCTTTGGTCATCTCCTACCTGAGCTGTGCTGTATCCTCCCAGCTGGCTCTCCAGGCTCCAGGGGGTACTCCTCTCTCCACCCCAACTCAACCCATCCTGCTCATACATCAGCCACATGCTTCCCTGCATCCTATCATTGCTCTGGTCAGACAGACAGACTTTGGTGTCTCCCAGGGCTGGGCAGAGTAACATGAGGACACCTCAGTTCAGCAGTGGTGGGGGGATTTCCCCAGGGCTGAGACTGATCCCAACTGCTGGAATATTTCCCATCACTCCGCTCCCACACTGTGCACTCCAGGCAGGCCAGCCTCCTGTGTGCAGCAGGAGTCCCACCTCCATGCCTTTCTTCTCATCACTCCTCCCTCCTCCAGTGCCCTTCTGCCCTGTTTTTACCCTACCCTTCATGCCCAGCTTATTGAAGCCTTTGCCTCCTCCATAAAACTTTCCCTGAGCACCGTTGCCTGTGGCGGTTTCTGCACTGATGAGAAAAGGGGTCCATGATCAGAGGCTCCGGTTTTGTTAATAACTTTCTGTTTCCATGCGCCATGCCTTTCTAAGTGCATCGTAAACTCAAGGAGAAAGACGGGTCTTTTTTTTCTGCTTAAAACACACAACTTTATTGATGACAAAAAAATAAAGTATCGTATGTATAAACATAAGTCCACACAAAGGACCAAAGATTACCTTACTTATGAAGAATCAGTTCAATTTCTGCTCATGAAGCATACTAAAAATATCTCAGTCCAGACAAGGTAAAAATCAACACACATATTTTCAGTACAAACTTGAATTCATTTGGTGTTCATAAAATGGTCTAGCTATAGACCATTGTAAGTAACATTAGTTTTGAAGGTAAAATGCAATTTACAATGTGCATTACTTCCAGACTGCAAAACCAGGTTTGTTTGGAAACATACAGCTACTCAGAGCTTACTTAATAATAGCTCAACTTTTTCTTTCACCTCAGGGTCATTGTATTCTGCTGCTAAGACTCGAAGTTTCTTGGCACATGCTTTAGGCCGGTGGAATACAAAATAAAGGGAATTTTTACTGAACTTGTCCTGAGTGAATACTTTTGCTCTTCTTTTAAAATGGTAGTTTATATTTTCAAATAGTGAAAGAGCATTTAGAATATTCTCTTTTGTCTCTTTCTTGTTAAAGATATTGATCAGTGTTGTTGGGGCACTGGCAATGAGCAAGTCTTTGGTCATAGATGGATTTTTAGAGAAATTTAAAAGCATTCCCAAAACATGGTCTTTAATTTCTACACTTCCCACAGTTAACAAACGTAGAAATTCTGAAATATAATTTGTAACCATATGCTGATATTCACTAATAATTGTAAGATGTTTTATCAATCTTAGTCCAGCCAGCTGCACATGTGAATTCAAAGGGTAGGTGACAGTGTCTTCACATACTTGGTTTAAGTATGTTTTAACCTGCCGATGATTTTCGGCAGCCACTGAGATATTGTTCAGCGCATTTAAAGCCTTTTGCCTAACACTGGGATAGGGATTATTGAGCAAACTTTCAATAATTGAGAGTCTACCTGCATTGCGAATGACTTCATGGGAAAGTGGACAATCAGGACTATTATATAAAGCATTATTGGCTATTTCATGAACAGAAGGATCTTCAGTCATTTCAATCATGCAAATGAGTTTTTCGAGTTCTTTTGGATCCATATTGGCTTCACGTTTGCAGCGGCAGGGCAAGGGTTGAGTTTTCTCCTCAGGCCTGATCTGCTTTCTGAACTCATCTCCAGGTGGATAGCAGGACTGATTTTGGGATGGTAATTTCATTTCTGTCCAAAACATGGCTCCTGCCCAGGACCCCATTCCTGCCCCAGGAACCATGGAAGGGTATGTGCCTGGTGACTTAGTTTTAGGTGCCGATTTGTCCTCACTTTTGATTTCACCATCCCAGAACCAAGATTTTATATCAACTCCACCAGCAGCCTCAAGCTTATCCTTGTTGCTGGCTTTATCTCTTGCCCCATATTCAAACTTGACATCTTTCTCACTCTTGGATCTGAACTCATTACTGTTCTCAGTGTCAGCCCAGAACAAGGACCTTAAACTGATCTCCTCAATATCAGGGCTGGATACTCTACTTAGCTCATCCTCATCTACCTCTTCTGCCAAAGTCCACAGCCCCATGTCAGCTTCTTCCTCAGCCCCAAGTCTAGAACCTGTGGTGGCTGCATCTCCATCCCAGAGCCAAGACTCCTTCCTGTCCTCTGCCCCAGCCCCAGCCCCAGCCCCAGCCCCAGCCCCAGCCCCAGCCCCAGCCTCGGCCCCCACACAGGAATCCATATAGGCTGCCTCTTCAGATCTGATCCAGGCCCCAATACTGGCCTTGTCCTCAGCCCCAAATCTGGAACTAATGATAGTCCCTTCCCTAACCCCTGAACTGGATTCAATACTGGCCCCATTTTGACCTCCAGACCTGGGCACAATACCAGCCTCTTCCCTTTTCCAGGACCAGGACTCTGCACTAGTCTCACCTCCAGTCCCAAACCAGGCGCCATCTTTGGCCTCCATTTCAGTACCAGCACAGAACCTTCCACTGGCCTGGTCCCCAGTGCTAGCCCAGGACCCTCCACTCACAGGGTCCTCAGATTCCAATCCAGACCCTCCGATGACCTCATTCCCAGGTCTAGATTCAGCCCAGGACTTTCTAGCAGCCTGATCCCCAATACCTGCCTGAGCACCTCCTCCACTGGCCAGCTCCTCAAACCCAGTTTTGGAACAGCTACCGGCCTGATTCCCAGCCCCAATCCAAGAACCTCCACAGGCTTGACTCCCAGGGTCAGCCCAGGCCCCACCAATGGACTGGTCTGTAGGTCCTGGACTAGACCCACCAACAGCCTGGCCACCAGTCTCATCCCAGGAATTTCCTCCACTGGACTGGTCTTCTGGCCCCAGCCCAGACTCTCTACCCGCTTGGTCCTCAGTCCTAGGCCAGAAGCCTCCTCCACTGGCCTGATCTTCAAATCCAGGATTGTGACAGCTAACAACAGCTGCATCCCCAGCCCCAGCCCAGGACGCTCCACTAGACTGGCTCACAACCCCTAACACAGATCCTTCAACAGTCTGGCTACTGGCACCAGCCCAAGACACTCTGCCACTGGTTTGACTCCCACTGCAAGCACTGAACCATTCACTGGACTGGTCCTCGGGCCCTGACCTGGATCCTCCACCGGCCTGGTCCCCAGTGCCAGACCAGGAATTTCCAATGAACTGGTCTCCAGGTCCCAGCCTAGATCCTCCACCAGCTTGGCTCCCACTGTCGGCCCAGGACTCTCTTCCACTGGCCTGATCCTCAAATTTATGCTTTGCCACACCACCAAGCTGATCTTCAGACCCAGTCCATGACCCTCCATTGGTCTGGTCCACAGGTACCACCAGGAACCCTCCACTGGCTTGGTCCCCAGAATCAGCCCAGGACGTCCCACTGGACTGGTTCTCAGGCCCTGACTGGGACACTCCACCAGCCTGGCCACCAGCACTAGCCAAAGATCCTTCTCCACTGACCTGGTCCTCAGCTCTAGGAATGGATCCAGCACCAGGCTGATTACTAGTCAAAGTCCAGGAACCCTCACTGACCTGGTTGATAGCCTCAACCACGAATCCTCCACTGATCTGACTCACAGTGCCCGGCCAGGATGCAACACTGGCCGGGTCCACAAAGCCTGACCTAGATCCCGTACCTGCCTGTTCTCCAGTCCTAACCCAGGACTCACTGCTGGACTGGACCACAGGTCCCAGCATGGATGCTCCACTAGCTTGGTCCACAGTTCCACTCCAGGAGCTAACACTGATCTGGTCCTGGGGCCCCAGCGTGGACCCTCCACTGGCCTGGCCACCAGCTGTCGTCCAGGAAACATTTTCACTGGCCTGACCCTCAAATCCAGGCTTGGCTCCGCCACCAGATGGATCAGCAGTCCCAACCCAGGATCCTCCACTAGCTTGGTCCACAGTCCCAACCCAGTACCCAATAGTAGCCACACTCCCAGCCTTAGCCTCAGTCCAGGATGCTGTGTTCGCTTGAATCCCAGCCCCATCCTGGGTGCTTCCACTGGCCTGCTGCTCTGCCACGGTCCATGACCCTCCAATTGCTCCTGCTCCAACCCAAGACACCCCACTGGCCTGGGCCCCAGCCCAGGACTCTTCATTGGCCTGACTGCCAGCCCAGAGCCCTCCACTGGCCTGGCCTCCAGCCCAAGGTTCCCCAATAGCCTGGTTCTCAGTGGCAACCCAAGAGGCTCCAATGGACTGGTTCTCAGCCCCAATCCAAGACCCGCCAATGGCCTTGCCCTCAGTCACTGTCCAGGAACCCCCACTGGCCTGACCCCCAGCCCAGAACCCTTCAGTAGCCTGACTCCCAGCCCAAAGCCCTCCACTGGCTTGCTCACCAACTCCAGTCCAGGAGCCAATACCAACCTCACTCTCAGCCCTTGCTCCAGGCCAGGACTTAATGGCGGCCTCATCAAAAGCCCCACCCCAGGATCCAATATTGACTTCATTATCATCATCGGCCCAGGACATGCTATTCTCCCAATAACCATCCCGGGCCTGAAATCTAAATTTGATCCATCGCTCAGAAGCAATCCAATCCTCAACACCAATCTCACTCCAGTAATAATCATGGACCTTGGGCTGCATCTTTCTGTCCGCTTCAGTGCCTGTCTCACTCTCATTCTCAGAACTGGACATGGCCTTCGCCTCTGACTTCACATAGAGCTCACTTTCTCCTGTGGCTTCTGCCTCAGACTTGGGGATAGCCTTGTCATTTGCCTCAGGCAAGGTCTTACTCTGGGAATCAGCCATGGATTGAGGCTGGCCAGAAACTACAGTCCCTGCCTTAGACTCAGCATTGGGCTTGTTCCTGACCTTACTCCTGGCACCAAGCAAGGCCTCACAGTGAGAACTGGCCACAGCCTGAGGCTGGGCAGAGTCTGTTGGATCTGGCCCAGTCCCTGCCTTAGACACAACATTGGGATTGCCCCTGACCTTGCTCCTGGCACCAGACGAGGATTCGCCTTGTGAATTAGACAGAGCTTGGGGCTGGGCAGAGCTTGCAATATCTGTCCCAGCCTTTACCTTAGACACAGAATTGGGATTGCTTCTGACCTTATTCTTGGCACCATGCAAGGCCTCACCCTGGGAATTGGCCACCACCTGGGGTGGGGCCGAGCCTATTGTATCTGTCTCAGTCTCTATTTTAGACACAATATTGGCATTACCCCTGGCCTTGTTCTTACCAGGCAAGGCCTCACTCTGGGGATTGGCCATAGTCTGGGGCTGGGCAGAGTCTGTTGGATCTGGCCCAGTCCCTGCCTTAGACACAACATTGGGATTGCCCCTGACCTTGCTCCTGGCACCAGACAAAGATTCGCTGTGTGAATTAGACACAGCTTGGGGCTGGGCAGAGCCTGCTGTATCTGCTCCAGCCTTTACCTTCGACACAGCATTTGAATTTTCCTTGACCTTATTCTTGCCAGCAGGCAAGGCCTCACCTTGAGAACTGTCCACAGTTGGGGGCTGAGCAGAGCTTGTTGTAGTTGTTTGGGGCTGGGCAGAGAACAAGGGACCTGACCCAGTCCCTGCCTTAGACAAAGCATTGGGATTGCCCCTGACCTTCTTCTTGGCACCAGGTAAGGTTTCACCTAGTGCATTAGACACAGCTTGGGGCTGAGCAGAACCTGCAGTATCTGTCCCAGCCCCCGCCTTAGACACAGCATTGGGATTGCCCCTGACCTTATTCTTGGCACCAGACAAGCCTTCACCTTCACTTGGAATATTAGACACAGCTTGGGGCTGGGCAGAACCTGTAGTATCTGTCCCAGACCCCACCTTAGACACAGCATTGGAATTACTCTTGACCTTATTCCTGGTAGGAGGCAAGACCTCCTCCTGGGAGTTGGTCACAGCCTGGGGCTGAACAACACCTGTTGTATCTCTTTGGGGCTGGCCAGAGCACAATGTATCCGACCCAGTCCCTGCTTTAGACACAACATTGGAATTGCCCTTCGCCTTAGTTTTGGAACCAGGTAAGGCCTTACTTTGTGAGTTGGCCATAGCCTGAGATTGGGCAGAGCCTGTGGTATCAGCCCCCGCCTCCGCCTTAGATAAAGCATTGGCATTGCCCCTTTCCTTACTCCTGGCACCAGGTAAGGATTCACCCTGGAAATTGGCCACAGCCTGGGGCTGGGCAGAGTCCATTGTATCTGGCCCAGTCCCTGTTTTAGACACAGCATTGGGATTGCCCCTCACCTTCTTCTTACCAGGCAGGGTCTTACTCTGTGAATTGGCCACAACCTGAGACTGGGCAGAGCCTGTGGTATCTGCTCCAGTGCCTGCTTTAGACACAGCATTGGAATTGCCCCTGACCTTTTTCTTGCCACTGGGCAAGGCTTCACTGTGGGAAATGGTCACAGCCTGGGGTTGGGCGGAGTCTGTTGTATCTGCCCCAACCCCTGCCTTAGACACAGCATTGGAATTGCCCCTGACCTTATTCTTGCCACCAGGCAAGGCTTCACCTTGTGAGCTGACTATAGCCTGGGGCTGGGCAGAGTCTGTTGCATCTGCCCCTGCCCCCACCTGAGATACAACATTGGGATTGCCCTTGATCTTACTCTTGCCACTAGGCAAGGCTTCACCTTGTGAATTAGACACAGCTTGGGGCTGGGCAGGGCCCGTTGTGTCTGCCCCAGCTTCTACCTTAGACACAACATTAGAATTGTTCCTGACCTTCTTCTTGCCACCAGGTAAGGTCTCACCCTTGGCCACAGCCTGGGGCTGACCACAAGTCTTCAGTTCTGCATTAGTCCCTGCCCTGGAAATGGCATCAGGATCAACTTTGTCATCAACCCTGGAATCAGGCAAGGCATCAGCTTGTGGCTTGACCCCAGCCTGAGCCTGCAGACAGGTCTTTAAGTCTGCCCCAAGCTCTGCTTTACCCTTGGCTTTGGCTTTAGCCCGAGCCTTACCTCTTTTACTAGGCACCGCCTCAGCCTGGCTCTTGACAGAAGCCGGAGACTGTGCCTTCATGTCTAGCCCAGTCCCTTCCTTAGACATGGCATTGGCATTATCCTTAGCCTTAACCCTGCCATCAGGCAAGGTGTCAAGCTGGACAGTGGCCATAGGCTGAGACTGTACATAGGCCGACTTGTCTGTCTCAGTCCCTGCCTTAGATATGGCAGTGGAATCGCCTTTGGCCTCAGGCTGGGAATCAGTCTTCAAGTTTGCCTTGGGCCCTGTTTTAGACATAGCATTGGAATTGCCTCTACCCTTAACCCTGGCATCAGGAATAACCTCAGCCTGAGGACTGGCGACAGTTTGAGGTAGAACAGTGGCCTTCATGTCAGCTCTAGTCATCGCTCTAGATGTCACATTGGTATTTTCCCTGTCATCAGCTTTGGCACCGGGCGTTGCCTCAGCTTGTTTCTTGACCACAGCCTGAGGATGGGTAGCAGCTCTCATCTCGGCCCCCGCCCTTGCCTTACACATGGCACTGGCATTACCCCCAGCATCAATTTTTGCCCCAGCCGTGGTCTCAGCCTGGGCCTTGGCTACAACCTGAGGCTGGGCAGATGCCTTCACATCTATCCCAGATCCTGCCTTAGACACAGATTTGCGATTCCGCCTGCCCTCAACTCCAGCACCAGACATGTCATCAACCTGGGCCTTGGTCACGGCCTGAGACTGTGCACAGGATTTCATGTCCACTCCAGTTTCTGCTCTGGACGTGGTATTATCGCTTCCCTTAACATCAACAGTGGCAACAGGCCTGGACTCCAACGGAATCTTGGCCACACTCACAGTCTCTTCCAGGGCTCTTGCCTTAGTCTCTGCAACAATTCCAGTCTTGTTTATGGCACCCATCTTGGTCACTGCCAAGGCCTCACTCTGCATCACCATTACTCTGTTAATTTCTGTCTCTTTTTCAGCCAACATACGAGCTTCTGCCTTGGTCTGGGTCATCGCTTCTTTCTTGGTGTCTGCCCTGGCAACCGGTGCCCAAGCTTTAGCCTTGGTCTGGGTCACTGCTTCTTTCTTGACTATTCTCCGAGCCTCAGAGTCAGTTTGAGTCACTGCCTCTTTCATGGGCACTTCCCTGGTTTCGGCCTTGGCCTCACTCACAGCCACTCCCTCTGTCACGACCACTGTCCCGGCCACTGTTTGGGTCCCAGATTGGGTCCCTGCCTCTGCCCCAGCCATTGCCTTAGCCTGAGAGCCGGCTTTGGGTCTGGCTCTAGCAGTGGCCTTAGTCTCTGCTTCAGCCCCAGTCCCATTTCCTGCTCCAGTTTCCGCTCCAGTCTCGGCCTTGGGCTTAGATTCAATCGCTGTCCCAGCCATGGCTTCACTCATGGCCAAGGTCTGGTTCTGTACCCCAACCACTCTCTCCATCTTGCCTCTGGACCCATGTCTGGCAATCCTCCTCACACTCTGGACTCTTTCCTTGGTTAATCTGTAAATGTAGTAGCAGGTACCAGCCCAGATCACCAGTCCTGCCGTCGCCCAGCCCACTTCCTGAATGCGACCCATGTAATCACCCCTGCTGAAGGCACAAACACGGTATGGGTGTGGAGGGAGGGGAGCTCAATCGGACTGGGGATAGAGGGTGGTAGGTCTGGGTGTAGGCCTGTGAGGGCGCTGGTCTTCAGTCACTCAAAGGCCACTACAGCTGCCACTGGAGGTGGACCTAGAAGTGGAGGAAGGAAATGGACTAAAACTTCTCTTCTAATTCTGTGCATCATATAGAAAGATACACAGAAGGACAGGAAAGTGTAAAAATCATGTGCTCGGTGGGAGAAGAGGATGACTAGCAAACTCTCTCTCCATCCTTTTTATTTTATCACCTCCCCATCTTCCCCAATGCCCGATGATTTCTCCCAAGCTACTTTCATCCATACACATTTCCTTACTCCAAATGAACTGTAGAAAGGAAGGTGGGAGGGCTGAAGATGAATGAGAGAGAGTGAGCAGCTCTCAGACTTTGATTTTTACTGGACCTGTTCTGGTCACCATTCCCACTGGTCCCCACCTTCATACCAACCTGTAATGGTCCAAGGCAGTTCCCTCCTTTTTCCTTCTCTTGATTGGTGACACACCCTAAAGTGGGTCTATGAACTCATGAGATCTGTGGACCTAGAGACAGACAGATAGATGGAGGGACAGATGGGAGTGGAGATTCTGTTCTTGATGGGTGGGCATATTATTAGCAAACTGCCTCTCTAGCACCCTTAGTTCACCCCACTCCCTGCACCATACTGACAGGGATGGTAGGAGAGGTGGCTGGAAAAGGGAGAGGCTGAGAATCCTCTAGTCTAGGCACCGACCTTACATGCATGCTGGTCTCCACCAACCCACCCTAGAGGTCTGCCCAGACAGCACCCATCTTCTTACCAGTCTATACTGATCAGGGGCAATTTCCTCCTTATTTCTTTGCTTCCAGTGATCTCAAACCCTGCAAAAGGCCTGCAGGCAGATCTATGAACAAGTAAACAAATAGGCAGTAATAGAGACTGAGACCTTTGTAGAACAGACAAACACCCTGATCCCTGACCCCAGTGCCTGCCTTGTCAGAGTCTGGGTTCAGTTTGCTAATATGACCCACATCATGGTCTCCTCTCTCATCTTTTAGTCACACTCCAGCCCACCATTAAGCCAAAATTCCTACTGTTTCTTGAATTAAAATCAGTTGGGGGTGTGGCAACACTGGAAATCTGGGCAAGTAGGAGAAGCAGAAGCACCTGTCACTGAGGTGTTCTCAAGTCTCAGGTACCTTCTAGGCCCAACCTCTCTTGTATCTCCAGGCATGCCCACCTTCACACCAACCTCCATGGTTCCAGGTCAGTCTCCCCCTTTCCCTTGCTTCCAGTGGTAAACAGCCCTACTGTGGGCCTAGGAGAAGACCTAGGAACAAACAGAAAAAAGGGGGAGATGTAAATGTCGAGTGCTTGTGTCACCTCAGCATTAAGACATGGTACCTTACTTACTGGATTTAAAGACTCATTCCCTGACAAGCAGAGCCTGGGGCTTGCCCAAGACTGAACTGTGCAGTGTGGAAAAGAGAGGCAAGAAAAATAAAAGGGGGAGAGACAGAGACAAATTATTGTCAAACCACCTGTAGGATTCTAGGGCTTCTCCCCCAAACTCCATCATTTTTTCCTTCAAGATGGACAGACAAGTGTGGTATCTGGAAAACTGAAGGATGGCAAGAAAGACGGCAACACCCCCCCAACCCCCAGATCCCATACTAGAGTCATAGCTTACTGCCATCTATTTCCCTTTAAACCCATCTCTAGGAGTCTCCAACAATAGAAGAAACAAGGTTTGCTTCTGCAAAAACCACTATTCCTTCCCAGCAAAGGCTGTCTCAAAAAAAAAAGAAAGAAAGAAAATTTTCTTTTGTACAATTTGTATTTTCTCAATATTATCTAAAGAACAAGTGAAAGCAACCATTAAGAAGCCTGCTGTCTCTATCGGTCTTCAACAGACAACGAACTTTAAAAAGCTAAGCTTGGTCAATAAACTGCCCCTTTAGGGTGGAAATCCCCGAACTACTCCTGTCTGGTATCCCAACAGACCACAGCGCTTAAGTTCCTGTCATGGAGAATTCCTATCCACTTCAAAGGTTCACAGCTAGTGGCTGTGTTCACACTAACCTCCACAAATCCTGGGCAGTTCTCTCCTCTCCTTCCCTCAGCCTGGCCACAAACAGTGCCACACGGAGCTGCTGTCCATCAGACAGGAGATTCATAGCACTGGGGGCTGATACTGGCACCCAGGACACAGATCCCAGTATTCACCTTTCTGCATTCAGGAACCCCATTATCAAACATCCCTCCCCCACATTCCGTGGTGCCACCCTCACCAGCCCCTCAGTCCAGTCCCTTAAGGCCCACCATTTTCTCTGCTAACGCCACCGCAGCATGTCCCTTCCACCCAAAGGAGCAGGAAGCAGAGCCGGCATGTGCGGTCAGTGATTAGAATCTGAAAGGATGGGGCACCTCAATCTCTGTATTTTCCCTGGAGACACTCCCCTCTTCTCCCGCCCCGTCAAAACCCAAGATTCCCACTCACAGACCTGGGGAGGAGGAGGGAGCTAGGGAGAACCAGAGGCGAAGGCTCCTAGAACTCGAACTGCTTTGCCCCCCCCACCCCACCTCCCCACTGAGACCCGCTACTGGGATTCGCAGGCCGCCGCCGCCCTGGGCTGGGCGCGCGGGCCCCGGGGCCCTT
>JAGFMF010011853.1:2805478-2850694 GCA_019455555.1 Galemys pyrenaicus | reverse complement strand
CCCTATGTTTATAGCAGCACTCTTTACAATAGGTAAGACCTGGAAACAACCTAAATGCCCAAAAACAGATGAGTGGATTGGGAAGCTGTGGTATATATAAACTACGGAACACTATTCAGCAATCAAAAAAGAAAAACTAGATGCATAGGAACATGGATGGAACTGGAAGGGATTATGCTCAGCAAAGTAAGTCAGAAGGCAAAAGAAAAATACCAGACGGTTCCTCCCCTAGGAGGAATATAAGGGAACCAAATAAGGATCAAAGAAAGGAATAAGAACAACAATAATAATAATAACAATAAAGACAGGAAAACCAAAAATGAAAAGACAAGGACAAATTGGGGACACTTGGTGGGGAGGGAAGAGGGGGAGAGTTGAGGGCAGACGGGAGCATAGGGGACTGAGGTGATGGTGCACTGGTGATATGGTGATGGGGAATACATGGAGATTACAATTGATGTCAAATATATATAAATTAAAGGGGAAAAATAGAATAAAAATAAATTTTAAAAAGTTTAGTGAGTGCAATTGTACTTTTCCCCTTTTTCTTTCTTTTTTAAGCAGTAGATCTCTAACTAGCTTTTGACAGTCTTCATTGATTACTGGTCTATTCAAGTCCTCTATTTCTTCTTGAGCAAATTTTAATAACTTACATTTTCTTAAACTGTGGCCCATTTTCTCTGAATTTGAAATTTTAATAGAAAACAAAGTGACATGCATTCTTCTGTGTTTTTCAAAATATGTTCTATATTTATGATGTTTACTGTTTATTTTCTTCATCTAATTTGCCAAATATTTTCTCAAAGAACAAGTTCAAAATTGATCGTTTATTTGTACTATGATTTTTTGGTTTCATCTTATTTTCATTTTTATCTTCATTCCCCCCCTTGCTTTTATTTTCTCTGAATTCAGTTTATTATTCTTTTCTCTCTTTTTTTAAAGATTTGTTTATGCATACAAGAACTGGGGTACAGACTAGAAGTGTGGGGCGTGAAAGGTTCCACCAGAGATAAAGTGAGGAACAGAACAGGCAGATCTACTGAAACAAATACACTGCTGAGGGGAGCAGCGGGCAAGGCAGGATAGGTCTGCTGCGCCATGTGGGGCCCCTCCCTGATCAAACTCGTGCTGCAGTGGCTGCCGTTTGCTTCATAGTGCATTGCTTAACCCACTGCACCACCAAGGAGGCCCTATTACTCTTTTTCTATATACTTGAGTTGAGCAGTTAGTTTATTTATCATAAATGGTGTTTGTTTTCTAGCATGCATGAGTCTATAAACTATCTTTTTGATATCGCTGTAACCACATCTCACATCTTTTGCATCTGGTATTCTCATTTTCATTCTTGTCTACATAATTTGAAGTGATGATTTTATTGTTTCTTTAACCCAAGAATGGTTTAAAAGTCATTTTTCATTTTGAATTTGGTGGGAGTTCTTTGTATTGATATCTCAGTTGACTTCATCATATCATGTTACCTCCTGCTCAAGGTCTTCCTTAATCATGCAATTTAAAATATATGTCCATTATCTATAAGATCATCCAGTCTAATTTTCAATAGATTATTTATAATCTCCTTTTATGTGTTTTGGTTATTTTCTCTAGGATGCAAGTTTAATGGTAACAGGAGCATTGTCTCTTATTCACCATCATATTTTCAGTACCTAAAACAGGCTTGGAATACAGAAGACACTCAAATATTTGTTGAATGAATAAATAGTCAATAAATGTAAACCCTGTGATTGTTATTTTTACAAATTGGTGGGATTTAACTGTTGAATGAGTATGCTCTAATACTTGGACAAATTTGTAAATCAAGTGCATTTGAATAGGATATTATTTTCTGTTTTATGTATAGTTGTTTATATTGAAAGATTAGTTAAAGCTCATTGATTGTGTAATCCAAATCTTCTATATATTCTTATTAATCTGTGGATTAGTAAATAGGTATGGTAAGCCTTACACTATGATTGGACATAACCATTTTTCCTTATATTTACATTAAATATTGCATTGCATATTTTACAGCAATATCATTACACAAAAGATCATGTATTCTGGGTGAGATAGCTACATCTACTAACATTAAATACTCCCTTTTACTCTTTTTAGTCCTTTCTGGCTAAAAATTTACTTTCTCTTATGTTGATGATGTCATGTCTACTTTCTTTTTGTTAGTTTTTGCCTGTTTTAACTTTTTATTTGATATAATTTAGAGATTTTTTTTACTTTAATGTTTAACACAATCTGAGAAATTTTATTTCCTTTTAAGTGAATTTAACCAGTTCACATTGTGATTATGATCATTTGGATTTATTCCTGTGATCTGCTTCTACATTTTCTATTAATCATGCTTTCTTATTCCTCCTCCACTCTCTCTTATGCTGTATCAATTATCTTATGTGTAGTGCTCTAATTAGAATATAAATTCTAATTTTATTCCACCCTCTTTGTCAGGCCTAATAATTTTTTCTTTTGCAGATACTAAGATGTCTTGATTTCCACTACTCATTCTTGCTAAATCTGACAATCTGTTTCATATCACCTCTTTCACACTGCCTCTTCTATATTCCTAACTGAAAGCAAAAGCTTCACTTTTTTTATTTTCCACTAAAAATAAAACTCAAAGTCACAAGGTTTCTAGCATAGAACATACAGGAATATCTGCCTGACTTTGGGTTAGACAAAGATGCTTTTGATAAGGTAAAAAAGCATTCATAATAAAAGAGAAAATTGGACTTTTAGTCAAAATCTAAATTCTCTGTTTATCCATATACATTATTTTATTATTTTTTGTTGAGATGATATTGATTTACATGGTCGTATCCATTATAGTACGGTAGGAACCCCTCCAATGAGGCATTGTTGCCAACATTAAAGAACCCACAATCCACCATTGTAGAACTTTTGTGCTCCCTCCATTTTTTTGTTCTTACCCTCCCCTCCATATACATTATTAATAAAATATACAAGGAAAATATATAAGACTTTGGAAAAATATGTATGCAGCACATATATCTGACAAATAAGTTATATTCAGCATATATTAAAAAACTACAAATAAACCATCAAAAGAAAATCCCAGTGTAAAATTAGGCACAGATTAGAATGGGCACTTCAAAAAGGAAGATTCTAATCATCAACATATTTATTAATCAGGAAATGCAAATTGAAACTACAATGAGTTATTACCACACACCCACTAGAATAGCTAAAATTAAAGTCTAGCAACACCAATTATTGGTGGAAATAGAGAACTTAGAGAAAGCAGAACTCTAATGGTTGCCATTAGTGTTGTAATATGGTATAAAATCTTTGGAGAATTGTTTCAGTTTCTTAAACTATTCAACATTAACTTACCATAGGACCCAACATTTTCTGGTTGTTTAGTCAATAAAAGTGAAACCACATGTCCACACAAAAACTTGTACATGAATATTTATCTCAGTTTAATTTATGGTAGCCCAAAACAGGAAACAATGGGAGAAAGAATAAATGAAGTACACACATTACACACAATAGATTATTAGTAATAAAAATAATGAAATACTCATATATACATCTACTTGGATAGATCTCAAAAGCAGTTTGTTAAACAAAAAATCCAGACACAAAGAAGTATTATAGTGTTATAGGATGGCATTAACATAAAACCTAAGAAAAGATCAAACTAATTTTTCATGATAAAAATGAACAAGTCGGAATAGAAAAACATGGATCATCTTCTCCCATAAATGCAACTAAAAGGAAAATAAAATTTGCTCAGTAGAAGACTTGGAGGTTCATCAACAGAGACTAAGGAATTTCACACAAATGCTTTACACAGAGGTTGATGGCTTGCTGTGGGGCAGGAGAGGGACAAGGTGAAGAAGGTCACAGCAGTTTTCCACTGGTCTGCAGAACAAGCTGGGGACCTGCCTCCAGTCCTTCCCTGGGTAGTGTGAATCTCACAAGAGGAACTCTTAATGAAAGGGAATGGTGCAGATAAATGTGCACACAGGCAGGACCACAGGTTGGGAGCTGTGAGTTTGGCAGCTGTTTGCAAAGTCAAAAAGGTTTCCTTCCCTACCAGCAGAAAGACCTGATAAAGGGAATCTTGGCAGTAATACCCCATGGAAACACTCCAGGCTCAGTTGCAGAGATTTTGACTGTAAACTGAGCAGGTGAGAGAGACCTCTCCCTCCTTCTTGCAGAAAGTATTATACCTTACAATTTGGGCCCCTCACCTTGTGGCCATTGCCAGGCAGTCCAGGTCCCCAGAGCTCACGCTTGGCAGCTCTTGCCTAGCAGGGCAAGGTGGCCTGAGTCCAACTGCTGCTGCCTTCCAGATCACATGTAGCGCCCCTTCGCAGGAGACTCGAGCCTGGTAGAAGCTGACCTATGACACATGGGGGAGCAGCAAGAAGATAGGGTGGGAATTTAGGAGTCCTTGAAGCACTGAACAGAGTTTGCTTTGGAAGAAGAAGAAAGAAGGCAGAGGTGACAGATCAGCCTGGAGCTGCCTTTACTCCTCACCGAAATAAGTATTTGAGCCTCAGCTTCCTTCCCACAATCTGTCACCAAGGTAAACAAGGAAGAAGTAAACAAAACTAAACCCACAGTGCCCCAACAGCAACAAAGCAACACAGATGCCCAGAAAGCAAGGAACATATGAACACAAGGTCCAGAAACACATATAAAGAACACAGAAAAAGAGGCCCTAAGAGATAAACACTTTAGAATAACAGTTTTTTTAAAATGTTAAATGAGGTAGTGGAAGTATAGCCAAATGCAGAAAGGCAGGTACAAGATCTTAGGAGATTCAGGAATAAAGAGATCTTCACTAAAGTGATTGAAGATATTAAAAGAACACACAAAAAATGCTGAATGAAATGAGAGCAAATAAGGAAACTGTTTTAAATAGCTTTAAGCTAGTAGAAGAGAGAATTCCTGAAATAGAAGATAAAAATGTGCAAAACACCCAAATGGAAGAAATGGAGAAACAAGATTTAGGAAAAATGATGAAACCACTAGACTCTGTTAGAAGAGGAAACACACAAGGATAATGGGTATTTCAGAAGAGAGAGAGAGAGAGAGAGAGAGAGAGAGAGAGAGAGAGAGAGAGAGGGACAGAGACTTTATTCAAATGAAGAACAGCTGAGANAGAAGAGAGAGAGAGAGAGAGAGAGAGAGAGAGAGAGAGAGAGAGAGAGAGGAACAGAGACTTTATTCAAATGAAGAACAGCTGAGAATTTCTCGAACCTAAGGAAAGAATTAAAAGAATGAAAGAGTGGATATCTGGGAAGAAGAAGGAACATCCAAATTTCTAAATGCAAAATGACCTTCACCAAAGCTGTTAAATTATACATCCATCCATCATGCAACACCACAAATTTCAAGAGTCAAAGTTAAAGGGAAAATATTAAAGGCTGCAAAAAAATTTTTAAATGTACCATACAAAGTTACCCTATCAACTTCTCATCATATTTTCCAATAATTACCCTCCAGGCTAGAAGAGGGTGGAATTAAGTGTTCTCAATCTGAAAAGACAAAAACTGCCAGCCAAGAATACTTTATTCTCAAAATTATTCAGATGTGAAGATAAAGGTTTTCCCAGACAAACAAAATGCTAATGAACATTACTACCACCAGACTTGCCCTACAAGAAATGCAGAAAGGATGTCTTCCACAATAAAAGAAAAAACACCAAACTTTGAGCAAAGTGACAATAGGAATACAAAATCAGAAATATCAGAAGACTAATATGGGACAACTACAAAACACTAAAGAAGAGAAAGCAAAGGCCATGATCTGTATAGATAAAAAATGACAAGTCGGGGGCCTCCCTGGGGGTGCAAGGGTTAAGTCTCAGCACCATGAAGCTATCCACAGCCAAAATACAAGTCGGTAGCAGCTCATAAAAGTATTTTTCTTAAAAAAAATATATTTATTTTATTTGTTTATGCGTACACAAGCTGGGGTGCAGGCCAGAGGTGGGAGCAGGAGCAGGTGGGGGGCAGGGTGAGAGGACTCACCAGAGACAGAGTGGGAAACAGAAGAGGCAGATCTACCGAAATACACCGCTGAGCAGAGCAGTGGGCGAGGCAGGAGAGGTCTGTTGCACCATGTGTGGGGTCACCTACCTGGCCAGGGATCTAATTCATGCTGCAGTGACTGCTGATAGTTTCGTAGTGCTGAGACTTGGCCCCTCGTGCCACCAGGGAGGCCCATAAAATATGTTTTTAGACTCAAAGTTTGAAACAAATGTTGGTAAGTAAAAAGCAAAAATCTAGAAGAGAGACTTATAGAAGAAGAAACAATGAAACTGAGAGAACCACTAAGGAAAAGCATCCAAATGAAAAGCAGAGAAAACGAAATGGAAATAGAAACAACAGAAAACCAAAACGATCACAAAACAAAAGAGAAAGACAGTATCCCCCATATTTCAATAATCACCTAAGTGTGAATGGTCTGAACGCACTAATTAAAAGCACAGAATGACAAATTGGATTGAAAAGTATCAACACCTATACCTCATTTCTTTGCTAATAAGAAACTCATTTTAAAAAGTTAAAGACAGGCATACACTTAAGTGAACGACTGAAGTAAGATACTTCAAGCCAACAGCAGAGAGGAAAAGAGGAACTGCTATTCTCATATCTGAGAAGTTAGACTTTAGCCAAAGAAGGCACAGAGGACCCCACCCCACCGGCCCAACGAAGCATGCAGAGTGGGATTGAAGGCCAAGCAAGGGTATGTCACACACTGGATTTGCATACCTAGTGGTGGCCATCGATATTCAGTTCTAAGTGTCCAACCTCTGGCGAGCCAGCCCATCATGGCGTTAAACAGCTAAAGTTTGCTAGAAGCCTTCAGTCTGCAGCTGAGGAGTGAGCTGGATCCTACTGTGGGGCTCTGAGGGTTTGAATTCTTACTGGATTGGTGAAGATAGCACGTATAACTACTTTGAGAAATATTTTTTAAGATTTATTTATTTATGCATACAAGAGCTGGGGTACAGGCCAGAGGTGTGAGGCGTGAGAGGATCCACCAGAGACAGAGTGGGGAGCAGAACAGGGAGATTTACAGAAACATACTGCTGAGGGGAGTGGCGGGCGAGGCAGGAGAGGTCTGCCATGCCATGTGGGTCCCCTCCCTGGCCGGAGATCAAACTCGCGGTGCTGTGCAGTGGATGCTTCACAGTGAGGCGCTCAACCCACTGCGCCATCAGGGAGGCCCCACATATCACTACTTTGAAATTATTGTCATTGAGCCATTCCATAAAGATATCAGAAGAAATCCTGACCCCAAGTGAGTCACTATTCCAGCCCATACACACAGGGAGATGTGCAGCCACAAGAGCTGTGACCTTGGTAAGGGCCACAAGGTCTGCCACATTCTTGGTGGTTCTCACTGTGCAGCTTGGAGCAGGTGCCATAATCTCTAGCTCCAGCATTACTGCTAACAATAAGTAATATTTGTAAAGTCCTTATCTAATAAACAATTTAGGCCAGTCAAAAAAGAAAAAGAGGGCGTCCCTGGTGGCTCAAGGGGTTAAGGTGCAGCACTATGAAACTATCACAGCCACTACAGCACAAGTTCGATCCCTGGCCAGGGAGCTGACCCAAATGGCATAGCAGACCTCTCCTGCCCTGCCCACTGCTCCTTTCAGCAGTGTATTTCAGTAGATCCACCTGTCCTGCTCCCCACTCTGTCTCCGGTGAATCTTCTCACACACACACACCCTTTGGCCTGCACCCCAGCTCTTGTATGCATAAATAAATAAATATTTTTTAAAAATAAAATGTAGGTAATACCCTGATGAACGTCCACCACAGAGACATATTTGGAGGCACAACTGCAATCAAGGGAAAGAAAGGCAAAAAGAAACAAGTGGGACTACATCAAACTAAAAAGCTTTTGTACCTCAAAGTAACCATCACAATAACAAAGAGGTAGCCTACAGACTGGGAGAAGGTATTTGCTCATCACATGTCTGTCAGGGGTTAACTTCCAGAATACATAAAATATTCACACAACTCAGCAACAACAAAAACAATAACAACCCTATCCAAAAAAATGGGCAAAAGACCTAAATAGACATTTCTCCAAAAAAGAAAGTCAGATGGCCAAAGGCAAATGAAAAAAAATTTCAAAATCACTTATTATAAAGGAAATACAAATCAAAACCACAATAAAATATCACCTTGCCACTGTGAGAATTCCCATATCAAAGTCTGGAAACAGCAAATGTTGGTGCAGTAGTGGAAAAAAAACACAAATACTCATTGCTGTTGGTGGGAATGTAAGTTGCTGTAGCTTCTATGAAAATGAGTATAGAATATATAAAGAAAAAATGCATACCTAAGCTTTTAATTAGCTCCAACAATTTCTTAATTATTAAACATAATGGGTATCAATTTAAAAAAATAAAGATAGACATGCCATATGTCCGTAAGTACCATGGCTGGGTTTTTATCCAAACAATATGAAAACAGTAATACAAAAAGATTCATGCATTCTTACGTTCATAGCAACATTATTCGCAATATGAAATCAACCCTAAGTGCACAAGGACACCTAAGTACATAAAGAAATTGTAGAATATCCACTCAGTGGAATACTACTCGGCGATTGAAAAAGATAAAATCGTGCCTTTGAGACAAGATGAATGTATCTTGAGTGATTCTGCCCAGTGAAATAAGTCAGAAGGTAAAAGACAGATACTGATAGTTTTACTTATTTGTGGAATAAAAGTAACCAAGGAACACTGGCAAAAAAAGTAACCAAGGAACACTGGCAAAGTAGAGCAAAAATAATTCTTAGACTGTGAAAAATATATTGGTTACCATAAAATGCGCGGAGGAAGCTGGGAACAGGAGAAGAAAGGGGATTGGACTTTAGCATGGGAGTTTTGGAGGAGGTGAGTAAAGCATGTATACGTATGGAGGTGTGAAAATGTACCCCCAAAGTTATATAGCTATGTAAACAATCGACAAATGCATAAAAAAATTAGAAAGTGGTTGTCTGGGAATTTGAAAAAAGATATCTTTACAGGGGGCCTCCCTGGTGGCGCAATAGGTTAAGCAACGCACTATGAAGCAAACCGCAGCCACTGCAGCAGAAGTTCGATCCCTGCTGCCAGCCAGGGAGGGGACCCACTTGGCGTGGCAGACCTCTTCTGCTGTGCCCGCTGCTCCCCTCAGCAGTGTACTTCCATTCATCTGCCTGTTCTGCTCCTCGCTCTCTGTGGTGAATCCTCTCACCCACCCCCCACACCTCTGGCCTGTACCCCAGTGCTTGTATGCATAAATAAATCTTTAAAAAAAAAGGTATCTTTACGAGATGACAAATTATTTTTACCTTGCTTTGTGTGGTGGTTACATGAATATATACAATTGTTGGTAATATGTTACAGGTAAATTATACCTAAGTACACCCCAATTCCCTTCACAGAGAGACCCACTTTATTAGCTTACATTTCATACCAGGCTGTTTTCTATGAATTGCACACACATAAATGTACTTAAAGAAATATTGCCAGAGGTATCATATTGTACATATATTTAATAACTTGATTTTTTAAAACTTACCAACATAGCTTGGAGCATTTCCAAGATCAGTGAATGTACATCTTTCAACTGTAATATAGTCAAGGTTAATTAATGACATTCCTGTCAATGACAAAGAGCATATATGCAGTCCATATCGGCTTTATCCCATCTAGGTTTGTGTAATCATACTCTATGACATTAGCACAAAGTCAAAACCATCTGGGCCTGCCCTGGTGGCGCAGTGGGTTAAGCAACACACTATGAAGCAAACCGCAGCACGAGTTCGATCCCTGCTGCTGGCCAGGGAGGGGACCCACATGGCACAGCAGACCTCTCCTGATGTGCTCGTTGCTGAGCAGCGTACTTCCGTTGATCTGCCTGTTCTGCTCCCTGCTCTGTCGGGCGAATCCTCTCACCCCCCACACCTCTGGCCTGTACCCCAGTGCTTGTATGCATACATAAATAAATCTTTAAAAAATTATTTATTAACCCCTCCACTCAGACATCTAAGCATTCTTTAATTTTCAGCAACAAATAGTACTACAAAAATTGAAACTATTGCCACTCACAAAACTGAGAAGAGGTATTCCAGTGTTGTAGATTACATATTGCTATTAAGACGTATGATTATGTGTCTGTTCACATGTTTATTGGTCTTTTGTAACTCTGTCAATTGCCTACTCACATCCTTTTTTCTATTTTCCTGCTGTATTATCTTTATCTCGTTGTTCTTGCAGAAATGCTGCATTTAGTGTTGATAACATTTGTTCCTCTTTTTTGTAGCAGCAAACATTTTCTGTTTCTAGCTTGTTTTGCTATTATGTTGTCTTACCTCATACTAAAATTTTTCAGACTCAAATGTATCGGTCTTTCATTTATGACTTTTCTTTTGCCAACTAAAGCTTTTGAAAAATATTTTCTGTTATTATAATACCATTATAAGTTTAAAAAGTCCACTTGGAACTTAGTAAGTGGCATGAGCTAGGGCTCTGATATTATTTTTTTTCCTTTTTTAAAAAGATTTATTTATGCATACAAGCAGTGGGGTACAGGCCAGAGGTGTGGGGGGTGAGAGGACTCACCTGAGACAGAGTGGGGAGCAGAACACGCAGATTGACTGAAACACACTGGTGAGGGGAGCAGCGGGTGAGGCAGGAGGTGTCTGCTGTGCCATGTGGGTCCCCTCCCTGGCCAGGGATCAAGCTCATGCTGCAGTGGCTGCGGATGCTTCATAGTGCAGCACTTAACCCCTTGTGCCCTTAACCCCTTGTGCCACTAGGGAGGCCCCCGATATTATTTTTTCCTAAACGGATATCCAGCTTCCCAAAAAGCATTTGTTAACGAATCCATCCTTCCCCCCACACACACTGTTTTGAGGTACAACTGTCACCATATACTTAATCTCCGAATATATCTGGACTTATATAATCATATATAGGTTAAACACAAAAATCATATTGTACATACTCTTCTGTACTGTTTTTTCTCAATATAATATATAAATTTAGCACTATTCCATGAAATCAATTCTTATTTAAATGACACCCAATCCAAAGCAACAGTTTAAAGTATAACAGAATGTCCTATTTTTCTAAAACTATCAGATTGTTTAAGATTGAGCAAAACCTAGGCAGTGCATTCTCACGAGTGCTTATTCTTCTTAAAGGATTGAACATTTGCCCACCTTTCTCGTAGGAGCCCATTTTCAGGCGATCAAATAGTCCAGTTAATAAGATGAAAATCTTAGAAGATTAGGAGCATATTAACTAATAAACATAGAAGAATGATAGGGTACAAAATTTTTCATTTCGTGAGCCCTGATGAAATAATTGATTCAAGCAAGGATCATCCATAAATGTTTAAGCCATCAGATGCTACTCGGGAAAAACACCTTCACAAAGGAGCAATTTTATCATCACCAGCTTAACCCAGTTAAATTTGTTTAATTGGGTTTGTTCTTTTTTCCCTATTTTTTTTTTCATTGAGGCAGCACTGGTTTATAGCACTTACAAGTTTCACGTGTATACAGCTTCACGCCTCGACAACTGTATGTGCCACACTATACCCACCATGAAAGGCCTAGTCACCCTCCTCCACCATCCCATCTACCTCCTCTCCCTATTGCTCCCAACCCCCCTTCCCTCTGGTAACCACAATTCTGTCGTCAGAATTTAAGAGTTTGCTATCGTTTTGTTTGTTACTTTGTTTCTTTATACTCCAAATATGAGTGAAATCATTTTCTTATTTATCAAGATAGATGCTTTGGTAGTTTATCTCCAGCCTTTCTTAATTTCATAGGGTGTTTCAAAGTCTGGTTTATTAAAGTAAAATTTATATACGGCAAAACTCACTTTTATCTAAGTAAATTTTTTTTTGAGCTTTTGACAAATGCATGCAGTAAGAATAATCACAGTCAAGATAAAGAACATTTTCATCACCCCAAAGTATTTTCATGGATCCTTTATAGTCAATCCTCTCTTTCAATTCTAAGCCCCAAAAAACTAATCTGATTTCTGTCCCTCTAGTTTTTTTTTTTGGTAGAATTTTTTATAAATGAAATCAGTCTTTTGTATCTATTTCATTTAATAGAGTGCCTTGGAGATTCACTCATGTCGATAGTCATATTAACAGTTCAGCCTTTTTTATTGTTGAGTAGTATTCCATTGTGTATATGTAACATGATTTATCTATTTGAAACAGGGGTGAAGGGCAACAAGGCAGGAGACCAGATAGAAGGATGGAACAGCCACCCACCTTCCCTGCCTCTGAGACCAGAGATTGCCCCAAATGGGGCAACAAAAAGCCCCAAGAGGCCAAAAATCAAAACCAAAGGCTATAGCAATACAACAGCCACACAGTAGGGGCCATTGGGCTATAGCCTAACAAAGGATAGGGCTGATAAGAGGACAGGTCACTGTGTGTTCTCACACACACACACAATTGCAAGAGCCCTCACCCTCCAGGAACAACAACCATGGGGATTATTTTACGAACAGGGTGGGGAAAGAGCTTACTGCATCCACAAGTAGCTAGCTATCTCACCCAGATAGAATCAATGATGGTCACTATCAGTCAGCAGAAATGCTGGCTAGCACTGGCCAATTGTGATGGCCACTACTGAACCCGTAGAGGCAGTGTCAGAGAAACCCAGTGTTTACATCTCTTTGTGAGTTGCTTGCTGGGTTATACCAACAAAAAACAGCTCTTTGAGATACCAGGCCCAGGGCCTTTGGGGATCATTTCAGGCAACCTCTGCTCCTGTCTCTGACAGAGCTCTTCAGCTTCTCTTCCCTTCTTGGAGGTCGGCTGCTGGATGCTTCTTTTCTTCCTCCTCAGAGGCCAGGAATGGAGTCTTCCCCTTTTTTCTTCTTCCTCCAGAGGCTGGAATCATCTTCTTTTCTTCAGGAGCTGGCGTTGGCTCCCTAGCTGCCTCTGACCCTCACTTATATCCTCTTTTAGGGTGCCCTGCCCACAATTATGATTGTACCATTTAGCACCAATAAGCTCATAGCTTGAACCTAATTGGTCCATTACAAAACAGCAATTATTGAGCTCTAAGGAGCAACTGACACAACTGACTTATCATGGAGCAGCAGGGTGAATGAACATCATTGCTCCTGCTGGCTCCCACTGCTAACATGGCTAGGCTCTGGTAGCACATTCACCAGTTGATAGATATTTGATGGACATCCATATGAGCCAGTTACCAATGGAACTTGTATAAATATTTGCACATGTTGGGCCTCCCTGGTGGCACAAGGGGTTGAGCGCCACACTGGGGGGTTCAATCCCTGGCCAGGGAGGTGACCTACATGGCACAGCAGACTTCTCCTGCTTCACCCACTGCTCCCCTCAACAGTGTATTTCAGTTAATCTGCCTGTTTTGCTCCCCACTCTGGTGAATCCTCTCACCTCCTGCACCTCGGGCCTGTACCCCAGTTCCTATATGCATAAAAACACAAAATCTTTAAAAAATATATTTGCACAAGTCTTTGTGTGGCCTTAAAGATTTGATTTCTCCTTCAGTAAATATTTAGGAGTGGAGTTGTTGGGCCATGTGGCAAATGTATGTTTAACTCTTAAAAGACTTTTTCAAAGCAATTCTACTATTTTACACTTCCATCAGAATTACAAGAAAGTTCCAGTTGCACAAATCTTCACTTGCTCTTGGTTTGTCATTATTCAAGTTACTGTAATTAGTTTGGCCGTACTATTCTTTTACCTAGGTTTTTAAAATTGGGTTATTTGTTTTCTTATCATTAAATTGTAAGGAGTTATTTATATATCTTGGATACAAGTCCAGGATTATATTGACTATTTTGATTCACAGTTTTTCTATTCCAGTTTATGATTGGGCTTTTGTTTTCTTAACAATGCCTTACAAACAACAGCTGTTTTTAATTCTGATAAAATAAACTTCTATTTATTGATATTCTGACAAAAGATTACAAAGATTTTCTACTATGTTTCCTTCTAGACATATTATAATTGTAGCACTACATTTAGGTAGATGATACATTTTGTGTTAATTTAGATGTAAGGTGCGAGGTTCATTTTTTCCATATAGGTGTCTAATTGTAGTTCTAACATCATTGTTGGAAAGACTGTTACTTTTCTACTGAGTTACCTTGGCATGTATAGTAAAAATTAATTGTCTGTACATGTGGATCTGTTTGTGAGCACTCTATAGTGTGTCATTGACAAATACGTCAACTGTTTCACCAATATCACACTCTTGATTACTGTACTTTATAGTAAGTCTCAAAATCACATAGTGTGAGTCCTTCAATTATGTTCTATTTCCAAAGTTGCTTTGGTTATTCTGGGCACTTTGTTTTTCAGTATAAGTTTTTGAATTTGCTTGTCAATTTCTACCCAAAGAAAAGGTCTCCTAGGATTTCATACCCCACAAATGCTAATATATCATAACTTAATTTTAATTAATTTTTAACTTTAAAAAAAGAAAACTTTTAAAAATTTAATTTAGGAGGTTATGTTTTTTGCTCTTCCATGTGTGCTTACATTCCACTCACCCTCCACCAAACTACCCCTGCCCATACCCCTTTGCCTCCCTCCCCCACTCATCCCTCTCCTCTTTGTTCCTCTTTTAACTATTATATTCTTTCTCAGTTTAAAACATTTTCTAATGTCCATTCTTATTTCTTTTTTAGCCCATAGGTTATTCAGACATATATTTCTCAGTTTCAAAATATATCACAATCCCCAGTTAATTTCTGACTTAAGAATATGCTCTGTATTTTATTAGTTTTTACAGTTTGTTAAGACTTGATTTATGCCCTTCATGTCATCAAATTTTGTAGATGTTCCATTATAGCCCTAAAGAAAGTGAATTCTGCAGTTTTAGAGAGTATAGGAGTCTACATTTTTTATTATGTTATGATTACTAATTGTGCTATTCAAATATTTTCTATTCTTACTGATATGTGGCTTGTTTTATTAATACTGAGCAGTCCATAAAAATCTTCCACTATATTTATATGATGGAATACTATGCAACAATTATAATAAACAAAATGCAACCACACAGATGAATCTCACAGTGTTGAGTAAAAGAAGGCAGATACAAAAGTGCATAGAGTAGGTGATTCTACTTAAACAAAATTTAAAAAAAAAAACAGGCAAAACTAACCTATCTTTAGAAATCTGAATAGGGGGCCTCCCTGGTGGCACAAGGGGTTAAGCGCTGCATTATGAAGCTATCTGCAGCCATTACAGCAAGAGTTTGATCCCCAGCCAGGAAAGTGACCCACAGGGCACAGCAGACCTCTCCTGTCTAGCCCACTGTTCCTCTCGGCAGTGTGTTTCAACAGATCTGCCTGTTCTGTTCCCCACTTTGTCTCTGATGAATCCTCTCACCCCTCGTACCTCCGGCCTATCCCCCAGTTCTTTGATGCATAAATAAATATTTTTTAAAATCTGAATAATGCTTGCTCTTCATAAGGGAAGAGGATTTAGTGGGGCATCGAGGGTGCTGGTAATGTTCTCTTTCCTGATTTGGGTTCTGGCCACACAGATATGTTCATTTTGTAAAAATTTCTCAGGATGTACATTTATGGTTTGTGCATTCGTCTGTCTGTTATACATATAAACTGATACCATTCCTTTGAATGGCAGTATGAAATGCCTACTAGAAAATGTTGAAAATGTGTTTACCTTTGAACCCAATAATTTAATTTATTTTTCTTTTAAAGATTTATTTATGCATACAAGAACTGGGGTACAGGCCCAAGGTGCAGGGGATGAGAGGATTCACCAGAGACAGAGTGGGGAACAGAACAGGCAGATCGACTGAAATACACTGCTGAGGGGAGCAGCGGGAGAGACAGGAGAGGTCTGCTGTGCCATGTGGGTCACCCCTCTGGCTGGGGATCAAATTTGTGCTGTAGTGGCTGTGAATAGCTTTATAGCGATATTCAAAGTGAGACTTAAACCCATGAGCCACAAGGGAGACCCCAAGAATTTAATTTCTAAGAAAGAATCCTAAGGAAATGATAAAACAAACATACTAAAATATATATGCAGGGCTGCTTATTGCATGTTTATAATTTGAAAATTGTAAACTCTGAATAGCCAAAACAAGATAAGTTAAAAACACATAATATTTTCATATAACAGACTACAGAATAGTCTTTAGAAATTATAACATCATCAAAATTTTACATGTAAAATATTTATGGTATACATGCTTTTCAAATAAAAATAGGCAATAAAATTATATGTATATATGGCTTTTTTATTCAAATACCTGTGCATATACACACATATACAAGTATAGAGAAAAGCTTTACATACATATATATAATAAATATTAACAATGACTTTTCCTGAGTAGTGTAGATTAAGCTTTTTTTTTATTTTTTATTTTTATTTCCTAAATTTTTATTCTATGTCTTTATATAATGAAAATCATTTAAAAAATTCTCCCACACACAATGGAATACCACTCAGCTGTTTTCAAAAAGATGAAATTCTGCCATTTGCATGACATGGATGGATCCAGAGGGTCCATCTTTGTGGAATAAGTCAAACAGAGAAGAACATACACAGTATGATTTCATTCATGTGTGGCAAAGAGACAAAAACATACAAATTAATTAAATAAAACAAACATAGATTTTTAGACTACAAGACCAAATTAATGATTACCAGGAAGGAAAGGGGAAGAAGAATGGGTAAATTAAGTAAAAGGGGCCAATTTTATGGTAAAGGATGGAATTAGACCTTTAGTGGTGAACGTAATGTAGTATAGACAGATGTTGATTTATAATAATGTACTATACATGAGCATGACAATATAAAACCATATAAATACTATATAAAAACTAATGTTATGAATCAAAGTTAGTTTAGTAAAAAATTAAACTTCCGCAATGACTGTGGATCGCTTCTCAGCTAAGAGCAAGTGGATTTTTCTCTTTAGTGTTATTGCATTTTGCTTATTATATTTTGAAGCTATATTATTAGGTGCACTTAAAATCACTTTACCTTCCTGGTGAATTAACTCTTTTATTATTATAAAATAAAACATACTTTTTTCACTACTAATGCCCCTTGTTTTTATTTTATTTTTTTAAAGATTTATTTATTTATGCATACAAGCATGGGGGTACAGGCCAGAGGTGCAGGGAGGGTGAAAGAATCCACCAGACAGGGTGACAGAATCCACCAGACAGAGTGGGGAACAGCACAGGCAGATCAACCGAAATACACTGCTGAGGTGAGCAGCGGGCGAGGCAGGAGAGGTCTGCTGCACCATGTGGGTCACCTCCCCAGCCGGCGGCAGGCCGGCAGCAGGGTTCGAACTCGTGCTGCAGTGGCTGTGGTTTGCTTCATAGTGCGTTGCTTAACCCACTGCACCACCAGGGAGGGCCCACTTCTTGTTTTTAAATTTACTTTATTTGATATTGCTATAGCTACATCAGAGTTCTTTTATTAATATTTGAATGGTTAAAAAAATTTGCATGGTATATTTTTTCCATCATTTATTTTCAACCTTTGTGATGTTAATGAAAGTTGACCTCTTATAAGCAGCATATAATTATATTTTTAATCCAGTGTGACTTCTTTCAGTTGGAATGTTTAGTTTATTTGTAATGTAATTGCTAGTGATTTGGGCTTAAATCTACAACTCAATTTCTATTTGTTCTGCCTGTTCTATATCACTCTTTTTCTTTTAGATTATTTGGTGACTTTTTTTAGAATTCCATTTTCCCATTCTATTAACTTGTTAATTATACATTCTATCACTATTTTTGTACTGGTTACCATAGAGATTACAAAGTGCATCTTAGACATTATAAGAGTAATATAAATAACTTTACCACACTGTCCAACATGAGTGATCCTAAATAAATATTAAATCTCTTGTCCCCTAATACCTAATGTACCCTAATCCCACTGATAATTCCAAAGTATATACTTTTCCCTTTATGTAACACTGATTTCTGTCCCACATCTCAGCTTTTTAGCACAAAGGGTTTCCATATGTTTTATTTTATAATATGTGTCCCACAACCATATCCTCACCCGTGGTAGTACGGCATTGAAAAGAAGACGCAAAGCGGCAAAATTGCGAAGTTATGCTTATCAAAGCAGGGTAAACCCTGATAGATGAAACCTAAAAATGTTTTTACACTGTCTTCGCCCATCTTCATTGTAGGCATAATTTGGTATTCTTAACTCTACCACTAGATGTCAGCAAATCCTTGGAAAGGATGGACTGTTCGCGTTGCGGGATCATGGGTGTTCCTATTCTGTTTCTTTTTGCTTTTTTTTTTTTTGAAGTTTTAGATATTTAGTAATCAGTGTAAACGCAAACACAATACACCAACACGAGTTAGCGCATTTAGAAGGGAAGGATTTCCTGGTTAAATGGAAAATGTTGCACATGGCTTCTTCAAGACCTTTGTTTTAAGCAGCTTTCTAGTGAATATTTCGTCTAGCAGTCTGGACCTTCTTTCTTCAGTTTGCTATTATCTACATTCGCTGAGTAGAACTTGTACTGCTCATGGGGACCCCATTTGTTCCAGAGCTCTAAGTTGTCTTTTCTGTCCCAAGTGACATCTGGAATGAATAAAATCAGATGCCTGACAAACAGGGATGCCCCGGTAAGTTGCAATAAGAACAAAGAGGAAGCAAGCTAGGGCGCTTCTTAGCCTGATGAGGATGAGGCGGAGCATGGCTGTGGGAGAGGCCTTGGGCCAGGAAGGAGACAACAAATCTTCAAGCCTCAGTACTAAGCACTAGTGGCCCTTTTCTTTCTGGTGTGGTTTTGTTTTACATGTTGAAAGGACAGGTTTATTAGGAAAAGGGGAAGGAAAACCCATTCTTTCTATTTTCATGTATTTTCCAAATGTTCTAAAAAACATGTATTATTTAACTTCTAGAAAAAAATAAAAGGAATGTTCCTCACAGCAGGTATTTCATAATGGTGAATATCATAGCCATTCCTCTTTGTTATAGTGCAAAATAACTCATTTCATTGTTATGCCAAGTCCCACTGGATCTCTTACTTCTGTGAGCATAATGTTTTTCCCAAAGACAAACCTGGTTCTCACTCTCCCTGAGACTCACTTTGTACATCTTTAAGATGAGAACAGTAATCCTCCCTCAAAAGGTTTATCTACATCTGTAGTTCCACTATGTACATGCAAGGCTGAATTCTGTGCAGACTGATAACCACAAAGACACACACAGAGAACAGTTTGCCCAGAGGACAAGAGCACATGGGACAGAAGCCTGGAATTAACATCTGGATTGACAAAATATTGTCTGGATCCATAAAGTGGGAAATGCGAGCTGGGGGAAGGGGTTTACTGTTCTCTTGGTAAGCAGTGGATTGTCTTGATAGCAGAGTCAGCTTTGGGGAAACCGCTCTGGGCAGCTGTGGGTACAGTGGTCTGGAGAAAGGCAAGTAGAAGGTTTGGCAATAACAAGGGATGTGCTTGGGGGATTGAACTACCTGCTGTCTCCCAAGGGGAGGCCTCTCTGCAGTGTGGATAGGTGGTCAGCAGACCTTGAGAGAGAAAGGGAAGGAGAGAAAGAAGGGTGGAAAGCAGGAGAGGAAGGGAGAGTGAGGGAGAGAGAGATCAATGAATAGAGTATATGTGAAACATGTCCTTTTAGTCCTTTTATATAAAAAGCGTAATTTTCAAGCATAATTTGTACTATACTCGATGTACCATTTAATGAGCATTTTAAAAGATAACATTTAACTTCTTCTTTAAAAGTGCCTTTCATTAAAAAATATTTTAAAAATGAAAACAGATGTCATCTGGTGATTAGAATCAGAGCTGCAAGTCTGAGTCTCAAGATAGGAAGCTTTGAAAGGGAAGGAGGGACTTGAATTTGATCTCAGCTAGGTCTTTCTAGAATTTACCACCCATTGGCAATAATCTCTTTGAGGTCTCTAAGCCTTAAGCCTCCTGCCTGAGCTGAAGAGAAAATTGCATGCGTGAGTGTGTGATTCTTTGGAGTAATGAAGTTTGAAACATAAAACACACATAACACATACACAGCTACACTCTCAACTCAGTTTGCTCTCATCCACTCTTTTCCCAACAAACTAGTATATTGTGGAGACATTTCTAAAACATAATAAATACATACAATTTTTGATCTTTGCAAAACTTAATGAATTTTCCTGGTGACAAAATTTCAAACAAGTCAAAAACATATGTGCATATTCAAATGTCCATGTAGATCCGATCTTCCTGAAATTGCTGGAATTCAGGTTCTTGGATCCCTCTGAGAAATAATTCAGCAGAGGTTCCCATTGATCAGCACATGACAAGTTTATTGAAAAGAGAACTAGGAAAGAGAAACACCTGAATAGACACAGACAGTCTTAAAAGGCAAGAGCTGCAGTTTGGGAAGGGATGAAGAAAGGGACACGTACATAGACACAGGCAGTCAGTCTTAAAGAACAGGCACTGAATTTTGCCAAGGCCAGGGGTGTTCTTTAGTAATGTCCTTTGATGGAATTATTGTGGAAATTACCCCCGTGGGTCAGGTTGGCTTGGTCTTTTTAAATCGATAATCCTCTCTGCCCCCACCTCTGGCTGATAATCTTTTCTGACCCAACCTTAGTTTCCTGGAGCCTTCCATAGCAGGTTTAGTTAAGATTTCTTAATAGTCCCTGCTCCCAAACACCTCCAATGTTTATCTTTGTGAGACCTTACATTCCCAATTTTTCTCCTCTAAATTTCCATCAAAATCATTCCTGGCAAAGATATGCACTGTAAATACTCAAGTGTATATCTCTGGGTGTGTTTCTCTGTATGTGATTTAATGCTGTATATTTACATAAAATATATTTTAAAAACACACGTCCTTATGAATTGTAATCATGCTATGCATATCTTCCTACACAAGCCTATTTCATGTAATGTGATATGATACCTGATTTTTCACCAACATTTCATTAGTTAATGATTATTGGGCTTTTAAAATGATTATTGGGCTTTTCCCTCTGTTAGGAAAAAGAAAAATATCAGACAGTTTCACTTATAGGAGTAATTTGGGGAACAAAATAAGGGATAAGGAAAATAATAATAATAATAAATAAACCCACAAAATTAATAGGCAGTTTTAAATCAGAGACATTCTATAGGAGAGGAGGGAGAGAGGGATCAAAACAGGGGAAAGAAGAGCACAAGAGACTATGGTGATGGTTCACAGGTAAATTAGTGGTGGGAATTCTATGGGGACTACACCTCAGAGGAGAAATCAAACATTAGACAAAAATTAAAAATGATGTAAAATATATAAATAAATAAATTTTGAAAAATCTCTATAAAAATAAAGTAAAACTTCGGTTGACATTATCTGTTCATTTTTTTTGGTAGTAAGTCTGCCTAACATCACAGATATGAATCCCATAGAGTTAGCCAATATTCTCTACTTTTTACATAGATTTTACCTATTTTTTCCTGCCACAGTGTTTTAAAATTTCCAATATTATCACTTCAAATGATGCGTTCTGTAAATCTAATATTATTATAAAATAAAGTTTCTTTTTAAAATAGATAATAAGGCACATTCATTAGGATGACTATAATTCCCCCAAAAGCAGAACATAGCAACTGGATGTAGAGCATGTGGAGAAACTGGAAGCTGTGTGCTGTTGTTAGAAATGTAAAATGATGTCACTGCAATGAAAAACAGCATGGAGGGTCTCAAAAAGTTAAACATACAGTCACCATATCATCTAGCAATCCCACTTCTAGGTATAGACCCAAAAGAAGTGAAAGCAGGGACACCAACAGACATTTGTGTACCAATATTCATTAACAGTATTATTCACACTGGTAAGACTTTCTCCTTGACCAAACTTTAGGCAGACTCTCTGAACATTCTTTACAACTCAGCCTTAAACTTTGGACTTCTGTTCATCTTTGCATAGACTAATTTTAGCAAAAATCCTACTTTGTCAATTTAGAACCAATCCTAGCCCTTGTCCTGCCTGTAGTTAAGAATCCTGGGCAGGGCAATTTAACCAGAATTCCCTCCTGGTCCCTGATACTCCTTCTTCTAGGTTCTATCTGCTGATGATCCCCCAACTCTGCTCCTTAGTTAAAAATCCCTTTAGTTGCCCATCTTGTATTTAGGATTCAACCCAGTTCTATACTGAGGTCTCTTCCCCTCTTGCAAAACTCCTGGAAAAAAATCTTGTCTCTCCCATTTTGCTATACAGCTCAGTTCTCTCTAACAACAATAGTTAGAAGATGGAAACAACCCAAATGTCCACTGATGGATGAATGAATAAGCAAACTGTGGCAATACCCATATAATGGAATATTATTCAGCCTTAAAAAATAAATGAAGTTCTGATACATGTTACAATATGGATGAACCTTGAAAATATGCCTTGTGAAAGAAGTCAGACACAAAAGGACAAATTCTGTATGATTCCACTTATATGAGGTACCTGGAAAACTTAGACTCATTGAGAATCAAAGTAGACTAGTAGTTGCCAGGAGTGGGGACTGACCAAATAGGAAATTACTGTTTAACGGATGTATACCAAGATGAAGAGAGTTCTGGAGATGGATGATGGTGATGGTTGCATGATATAAATGTACATAATACCACTAAACTGTACACTTGAAAACTACTGAAATAATAACATTTGTTTTATATATTTTAGCAATAAGTACTTAATACAGTTCATTGGAATAGAACTTGAGCAACACCTTGGGGAACATCAGGTGCTTGCCCCCAGGAAGAGCAGAGCAATCAGATTAGACATTCAATTTTTCAGGATCATTAGAGTGCCCAAGGCATAGAAGCTTCTGGACACAAAGGACAGAACTCCAAAGTAATGTCAGGCTTCACTACTTCCTCTTCACTAACCCAATCCACGCACAAGGATAGGAGTTACACATGAGCAACAGTAGCATACGTGGGAGCTGATTAGGGGCAGTTTAGAGGTTATCTAAGAGAACATCATCTGCCCATCTCTCTGCATTGGTTACTGAGAATGAGTTCATATATCATTAGAATTAGCTCCAAATAACATGCAAACATTTACTTTTGCCATTTCAGACAAGACTTTTTGTTGTTTTTGACCACATTGTATTTTAAGTTTTTCAGTAATATTATAATTTGAAACTAATACAACTCACTAGTAAAAGAAAATTTAAAAAACAATACCCTGTCCAGCATCAATTACTCAGGAGGATTAGAGCATTCAGAACCCTGGCAGCTTTGGGACACAATGGAAAAGCTTTAGATAAATTCCGGGTTTCACTACTGAGCAGGCACTTACAAGGTGGTTTCCCTGCTTTGCTTTCTACAGCATGGTCTGAATTAAGGATTTTAATAATGAGTAATTTGACTAGCTGTCACAACCAAGGGAGATCTTGGGAGCCTGGTGCTTAAGCCCACACCCAGGGTCCCCCAGGTTAGAAACAAGGTGAAATCACAATGCCACGTAACCTGCTCTCTGGGCCAGTGACTGGTCCCTCACACTTTAGGGACAGTACATAGCATGACCCACTGCCTGGGTGGCCCACGTCATTGGCCTGGACATGCTACAGACTGTCTCCTTTGCTTTGACCCCAGATCAGATATATCTACCAGCCCTTTCAGCTCACTGTAACTCTCCAGGTGTACTGTAATGGTAAATGTCATCTTTTGTTTTTGTTTCTGTAATCCATGTCAGTGGTTCTCAAACTGTGGTCCCTGGACCAGCAGCATCAGCATCACCTGGGAAGATGTTAGAAATGCATGTCCTTTAAAAAAATAACAAACCACAACAAAACAAAAGAAAAATAAACAGACAACTACAAATCAGTCATCCAGTCATCCACAGGGAAGAGAGAGGAAGTGGGATCAAGGCGGGGATGGGGAGAGCACAAGGGACTTTGGTGATGGTGCAGGGGTGAATTGGTGGTGTAAACTCTATGTGAACTACACCTAGAAAAGAAAGCAGACATTGAAAAATAAAATTAATTATTAAAAAAAAGAAGTGCACGTCCTTATGCCTCACCTCTATGCAGCCCAGAAGCTAATGTTGACATGTCCTGCTGATGACGTAGGATAAAATTTGAGAAGCTCTGGTGGAATGATTGATAAAATTTATATACCGCCACCTCTGCAAGCTTTTGTCTTCCCAGTGGGGTTGGCAAATTCCCTCAAGTCACCACAGTAGTATGAGGAATAAATGGGAAATCCTGTACAAATGGTATCTGTTGATATTTTTGTGTTGTAAAATGTATTCCTCCTAGAGCTGGAAAAAGAATAGAAAAACCTTTATGCCATTTCTTTTTTTTTAGTGCTAAAATTGCCCTAAAAATAAAGTCTTTAAAAATGTGCTTTCTTGTCCTCCTTACGTTAGCTTCTAGGTGACTGTAATGCAAAATAGAGTGAGAAAATCTATAAAGAATGTCTGGCACTCAATGGTACTTCAACTAATGTGAATCCTGGCCTACTCTGCTTTTTTCTCATATGAGAGATGACTGACATAAACAAAATAGCACATAGTATCACAGAGAGCATCTGGAAATATAAACATGAAGTGAAATATACACACATTTACATAATGTATGAAGCTGTGTTGTTATTTCTTCATTATAGGATGTGTCCCCAGGAAGAAAATACTCTCACCATTTCTTCTTATTCCAGATGATGACTTGACTCTATTAGTTTAGCTCAAGTTTAACATTAGAGAGGAATCATTCTATATGGTTAATCATTCCTATGTGATATGCGGCTAGAAGTTTATCAGTCCAATCAAGACTTTGATTAAGCAAAGTGGCATTAGCCAAGCTGATTCTCAAACACTAATGCAAATACTGCCATCTTACCTAGAACACTGTCATATGCCATCCACTCAGGAAACAGGGATGAATGAATGATCATAATTTCTGGGCTCAGTCTCTAGATGACCACCCATCTGCTCATACAAAGCACTGCAATCACAACCTCTGGTTCATGAAAAGTAGGTTCTAAGCATCTCTGGGTATCAGGCCTTGTTCTGGGTGTTTGAGATACAATTGTGAAAAAATATTTTTCCTCTGTGAATTATTAATATATAATTAGAATCTAGATTATTAGAATATAAAGGGAAAATAGAAAATAAATATCATATACATTAAAATGACAAATAGTGATAAACGCTACGGAAGATGATTGTGGATGTGAAGTTTAGCAGATGGAATTATTACTCTATCAACAGCTTCAAGAAATAGCCAATGCCAATTCTAGAGTATTTAATGTATAAGGTAAATTTGAAATATCTTGTCATATCATTTGACAAAGAAACCATCAAAGATAACTGGGGGGAAAATTGAAAGAATACAAAGTTCATGTCAGAAGGACATAGGCAGGGGCCTCCCTAGTGGTGCAAGGGGTTAAGGCACAGCACTACGAAGCTATCAGCAACCACTGCAAAAAGAGCTCCATCCCCAGCCAGGAACTAACCCACATGTTGCAGCAGACCTCTCCTGTCTCACCCTGTGCTCTGTTCAGCAGTGTATTTCAATTAGTTCACCTGTTCTGCTCTTCACTGTCTCTGGGGAATCCTCTCACCCCACACATCTGGCCTGTACCCCAGTTCTTATATGCATAAATAAATAAATCTTTGTTTAAAAAAGGACAAAGGCAATAACCTGATGAGGTTTCCATGACCAAAGATAAATCTTGAGCATAAAAACAGACTCTATAAGTTGAAACACATTGAATTGATTTTTTTAAACTGTCAAGAGAGTTCTCAGATATACAAATTATCTAAATATATGAAAAAAAATACTCAGTATTATTCATAAAAGATAGAATATAATTTAAAACTAAAATGAAATACAATTTCTCATTTATCAAATTGAAAAAAATTCAAAGGTTTGATCACATAGTCTTTTGGTGACACTGTGAAAAGATACTCTTGTGCTTTGATGGTAGAAATGCAAAATAGTAACATTGCATGCAGGTGAAATGGTCAAATCCAGGAATCTATTCCAAGGATATGCTACCAAAAATACAGTAAGACATATGCACTAAATTATCCATTGAATTTCCATAGATAATAGACTTTTTAAAAAAGCTTTATTTATTTATGCATACAAGAGCTGGGGTATAGGCCAGAGGTTCAGTGGGTGAGAGGATTCACCAGAGACAGAGTGGGGAATAGAACAGGCAGATCGACTGAAATACACTGCTGAGGAGAGCAGTGGATGGGACAGGAGAGGTCTGTCTGCTGTGACCCTGGCTGGGGATTGAACTTGTGCTGCAGTAGCTGCGGATAGCTTCATAATGCTGAGACTTAACCCCTGTGCTACCAGGGAGGCCACATAGCAGTCCATCAATAGAAGACTGGCTGAGTCAACTTCAATACATCTACATTATCCAACTCCACAATAAAGGTGTATTATGCAGCTGTAAAAAGAATGAGAATTTTACACACTCTATATATTACTTTAGAGTGAACTTTTTGGTATATAGTTAGGTGACAAAAGCAAATTGGAGAAAAGATATATAGTATCTTACCACTTATCAAAAAAGAGAGAAAAGGAAAGTTTCATACAGAGATGATAGATAAGTATGTAAGTAGATAACTGGCAGGTTGATTGATTGACACACACAGAGAGAATTGATTCAAAACAGTGAGCACAGTCCCAATCACTCCCATCTGGTTTTGCCTCTGCTCCCATCTTGGATCCCAGGAGCTCAAGCTTGTAGAATGGGTCGCCACTAGGTGGCCCAGCTTCGTGAAGATCCACAAGCAAGCAGGCTACCCACTGAAATCAGCTACCCACTGAAATCACCACCAAGATCTAAGGAAAATTCAGTTGAAGACAGTAAATAAAAAGCCCAAGAGAGAATATCCAGATGGCAGGCCATATCTACTCCTGTCAAAGTTGAAGCTAAGCCAGAAGAACAAGACAACTGGAAAGGGCAAACCATTAGGAAAATGTGCAAAGATGAGGGAAAGGAGGGACCAAGAGGGAAATCCACTGCGTTGGCTAGTCAGGGCACTAAATACTGCAGGAAAGGAGAAACAGAAAAAAAAAAGGATAAGACAGGAAGCAGCCAGGTCTAATCGGCACACATACCCCAAATCTTATCAGTGGTCCCTGTGCCTCCCTTCTACAATACAGAGGCATGGTTCTTGGTTTGCCTGTAGTAACAATGGGTCACGGAAACATATTTTTAAGAAGAAAGAAGCTCTACTTCATGCCATTTCTAAAAACATACACTCACACTGCACTTAAGGGCGGGGATACATTCTGAGGGGTGTGTCATCAGGCAATTTCATCTTTGTGAGAACATCATAGAGCAATTACACAAACATAGATGGCAAGGCCTACCACACATCTGTGCTATATGATATACCCAGTTGGGTCCATCATCATATATGCAGTCTTTCATTGAAATTGTTAAGTGAGGGCCTCCCTGGTGGTGCAGTGGGTTAAGCAATGCACTGTATGAAGCAAACTGCAGCCACTGCAGCACGAGTTCGAATCCCTGCTGCAGCCGGCTGGGGAGGTGACCCACATGGCACAGCAGACCTCTCCTGCCTCCCCCGCTGCTCTTCTCAGCAGCGTGTTTCAGTCAATTTGCTGGTTCTGGGCCTCCCAGGTGGCGCAGTGGGTTAAGCATCGCACTATGAAGCAAACCGCAGCCACTGCAGCACAAGTTCGATCCCTGCCACCGGCCAGGGAGGGGACCCACATGGCACAGCAAGACCTCTCCTGCTGTGCCCGCTGCTCCCCTCAGCAGTGTACTTCTGTTGATCTGCCTGTTCTGCTCCCCGCTCTCTGTGGTGAATCCTCTCACCCCCACCCACACCTCTGGCCTGTACCCCAGTGCTTGTGTGCATAAATAAATAAATCTTTTTTAAAAATCTGCTGGTTCTGTTCCCCATTCTGTCTCTGGTGGATCCTCTCACCTCCACACCTCTAGCCTGTACCCCAGTTCTTGTATGCATAAGAACAAAATCTTAAAAAAAAAAGAAATTGCTCAGTGATACATGACTCTATGTGGATGGGTGTAAATGCTTTGATTGAGGTAAAATCACGTGATGACTATTTTTCAGCATATTTTATGCATAGAAGAACTGAAGTCGGGAATTCGTGGAATACTGGATTATGGAAGGTTTCCACTGCTTTGTGTGTCAACTTAGTATTCTGTCATTTGGAGGCAAGGGTAGTTTTTATATCCTGTTATATGAAGCATAACTAAATGGTAATTATGAGTCATAGCCAGGCACTTACTATGTCATAAATAATTCAAATTACTTATTCATGTTATTTTATTAGTTATCATATCAGAAAGCAAGAAAGTTATCAAAGACAGTTGGGGTTGTGTGGAAAGCACTCATGAACCAACCTAAAGAAGTTGCAATGGCCAATTTAAGTATCATTAAGAATAGTAACTGCAGAGAGCTGATAAATTGAAATCTATCAAATATGTTGGAAATCCATGAGTTCATAATGATATTCCCCCTCAAAGTTTCATTGTCACCCTCGGAGAATGATGGTAAAGGAGCCGAAAGAGCCCTTCACGGTCCTCCCTGGTGGCACAGGGGTTACCACTGTGACCTGAGTTTGACCCCAGACAGGGCCAGGGAGCTGACCCACATGGCACAGCAGACCCCTCCTGTCTCACCCGCTGCTCCCCTCAGCAGTGTATTTCAGTAGATCTGCCTGTTCTGCTCCCCACTCTGTCTCTGGTGAATCCTCTCACCCTCCCACCCATGCCTCTGGCATACACCCCAGTTCTTCTATGCATTTATTTGCATAAGCAAATAAATCTTAAAAAAAAAACAAGATGTTAATCTCACTGTTGTTGAAAAAAAAACCCAGCCCTTCACAGTAACATAACTTTTGAGAGGAACATTCCCTTTATAGAGTGTTCCAATTAATAAATGAAGAAGAGACTACAGAATTTGAATATCACCATTGTATAAAATCATAATTCTAGGAATTGATCCTCAATGACCACCAATATCACACAAAAGAAGAGATGTGGCCATATAGTCTACTTCTCAATGGAAATACACACAACACTTTTGAAACATTCTGGGGGTGAGGGGGGAAGAAGTCATTCCTGAATCAGATCAGGGTTCTGGATCCACCAGTCTACACATGTAAGGTAAATGAAGACTGCTTAGGCTTTTGCAATGCTTGCTTCTGTGGCTATCACCTGCGGCCTTGAGTGCAGGAGGAGCTTGGGAGCATGCACTCGGGGCACGCATGCCTGATGGTGGAGTGTGGTGTGGGCATGCGTAAGTGGGCATACCTGAGCCAAGAGACAGCCTCTAAGGGCGGTGGCTTCACAGAGGACAGAATGTAGTGGAGAACAGAGGAGAGCTGCGGAGAATGGTGGAGAGGCAAGAGTGTATAGAGATTGCAGGGGGTCCCAAGTGGCTATCTCCTTGCTGGCTTGTTTCCCGTAACCTGTAGGGATGATGCCAGAGGTGCTACCATTCTCTTTTAAAGCTGCCTGAACCAACATGAACCTATGGGCCTGGGATGGTTGCAAAGCAGGAAATATGGGAAACAAAAGAATATGTTAATACCACAGAGATACAATCAGCAACATCCAGAATGTGGGTAACTTCACAACAACAGATTTTCAACAAGTAAATTGTAATAATATCTTAAAATAAAAATAGAGGGGAGAGAAGCAACAAATTGAGAGACTAAAGTACAACAAAATACAACATGTGGAATTTATTTGAATCATTGTGGTGCCCCAAGGCATGGAGCAAATTCTCAATGATTCCGAGCAGATGGGTCAAGGAGGAGTTCTGGAGCCCTCGGTGGCTTTTGCAGGCTTTTATTACATCATTGTAGGGTCAGAGAAAAGTTTCCAGGTTTTTCCGCCCTCCCACCGTTGGTATAATGATGGACACCTGCGGTGTTGCACGCATGCCTAGGAGGGCATGCGCAAGTGGACGCACCTGGGTTTGGACACGGGCTTATAAGAGCGGTGTCATGAGGCCAGCAGCAGCAGCAGCAGCAGCAACAGCAGGACGCCAGCAGGACAAGAGCAGCAGAGAGAAGAAGCAGCAAAGGAGCAGAGAGAGATGCACCCGGGGCTAGGAAGTCTGCCAGCCTCCCAGGCCCCCCCCCACCCCCCTGCCTGCCATGTACCTGGTCGCCTCTGATGTCACCTCTAAGAATGAAAGCCACCGAGGGCTCCAGGACTCCTTCTTTTACCCCGTCTGCTAGAATCATCAAGAACCTGCCCTGTGCCGCCTTCCTGGCACTACAATCATTATATTAGAGGTGACCAGGTACGAGGCTGGCAGACCTCCTAGCCCCTGGTCTTCACTTTCTGGGCTCTCTAGTCTCTGTCTGTCTGTCTGTCTGTCTGTCTGTCTGTCTGTCTCTTTCTCTCTCCCCCCCAGATGCCACCCTTATATGCCGCGTGTCTCCGCCCAGGTGCACCCACTTGCGCATGCCCACACCCTACTGGAGGTGCCCACCATCAGGCATGCGTGCAGGACCGCAGGTGTCCATCATCGACACCAATGGCAGGAGGGCAGAAAAGCCTGATCGCTTTTCCATTTACCCTACAATTGTACTTCAAGAAGGTGTGGATGAAGTGCAGCCATTTTCAACCAAATGGAAGGAACTTGAGAGAATTAGGTGCAGCAAAGTTTGAACAATAAAAACAAATATTGGACTTTTACATATTGGACAATTAGACAACAATGCAAAAACTTTGAAAAATTAGTGGACATCAAACGTCCTGAGGGCTCGGAGGTGAAGAAGGAAGGAAAGGGACAAGGGGCACAAGGAATGGTGATTGGGGAAAAGAGAAAGCAAGGAAAAAGACATGTCTCTTTACAGCCTACAGGGGAAAAAAAGGAATGACAAACGTTCTTTGCTTGATCAAACTTTGACTTGTCCTGAGCCTCCTCTTAGGTCCAGTTTTGCACCCCCTTGTAAAATCCAGTTTTAGTAGGAATCCTGCTGAGTTTAACCAAACCCCCACCACTTTTGATATGTAAGTAGGTTCCTCAGCCCCCCCCTCCCATCTCCCAGATGTATCTGTTCACCCTGGCTTCTCTTCAGCAAATAATTCTGTTGACATTCTAAACTTAGCCAGAATTTCCCTTATAGCTTATATTTCTTTTTAGTCTTATTCTTTCCGCCTCTAGCTTATATTTCCTTTTAGTTGTCTTCTATCCACTGAGCCCCATCCTGCTTCTTGACTATAAAGTCCTCCTGGCTTATGCCAGAGCCTGGTTTTATACAAAGAGCTCTTTCCCCCATTATGATAGTCTGAATAAAATCTGTTTTTATCACCTTAACTCCTGTCCAGGTCTGTTTTTCCTTTGATACTAAGAGCAAAATCCTAACCCAGATTCCTGTTAGGATTCTAGTTTGTCTCATAATTCTCCAGGATCTAAATAATTCCTGCAAGTTGCAGTAACCTGGCCACTTTATGAGCGAGCCACTCAGGAAATTGTCCGAACTTTCATCTGTAGGGTAAATGGAAGTTACCAGGGTTCCCCGCCCTCCTGCCATTAGCATCAATGATCAACACCTATGGTCTTATACACATGCCTGATGGTGGCACCTGAGGTATAGTGTGGGTGTGCGTAAGTGGGCACACCTGAGCCAAGAGACGAGGCTTTAAGGGCAGTGGCAGAACAGAAGCATGTGGAGACAGAGGCCCATGCAGCAGTGTAGAAGAGACCACAAGAGAAAGCCAGAGAGCCCAGAGTGATGATTCACCTGGGCAGGGGTGCTGGGAGGCTGACAGGCCTCCCAACCCCCAGACCCCCCGCCTGCCCTGCACCTGGTTGCCTCACTACATATGGTGTTGAAAGATGATTAAAGCTGGAAAAAGTCTCTAAGGCTTCCAGGACTCCTCCTTTACCTGTCTGCCTGGATCATAGATAATCTGCCCCATGCCTTCCTGGCACTAAACCACCTATGGTGCCAGCAAGGCACAGAGAAAGTTCTCAATGATCCTGAGCAGACAGGTCAAGGAGGAGTCCTGGAGCCCTTAGTGACTTTTTTAGGCTTTTATTACATCATTATATCAGAGGTGACCAGGCACATGACAGGCAGGGGGGCCGGGGTCCAGGAGGGCCAGGAGGCTGGCAGGCCTCCCAGCCCCCAGTGCATTCTCACCTTCTGGGCTCTCTAGCCTCTCGTACCTCTGCAACTATTGTTGCTGCTTCTGCCTGTCTCCTGGCATCCTTGTGGCACCACCCTTATAAGCCTTGTGTCTCAGTCCAGGTGCGCCCACTGTGCATGCCCACACCCTACTTGGGGCTGCCCACCATCAGGCATGCGTGCAGGACTGCAGGTGTCCATGGGGTCAACACCAATGGTGGGAGGGCGGAAAAGCCTAATCACTTTTCCATTTACCCTACACCATCTATTTATTGTAACAGAAAATGAACATGAATTTGGGGACTTTGGCTAAATTCTCCAGCATGCCCATCTCTAAAAACAAGCAATAAATCAGGAGATCCAACAGAGGGCTATAGCCACAGTGACTGCTTCAAGCCTGGCATCCGTAAGACCTAGAAGTCTTCTCAACTACTGGACTCAGAAACTGGGTTTAGAGACTGCTCCAAACATTAATCTTTTTTTAAAATTTTCATGGAAGTCCCCCTTAGTAGAGACTTGAACACTTGAGCTATCAAGCAAATATCCCCTAGTAGCAAGTCTCAACAGATGTCTTTCATGAACAAAGAGCAATCAAAAAAGAAATAGACTTATATTGTTCCTCGAACAAGAAGAGGGGCTGAGAGTCTCTCTCCTTGACCAAACTTTAGTTAGGTCCTCTTGTAACAGAGACAGCTCCATAAAAGAGGGAGGTAGCATGTTCCCTGTCTCACTTAAACACAGGAGGAATTGAGTGGCCAGGTGAAGTCTATCACACAGAAGGCAGGTGGGTGCTGGGATGAGAGGAGAGAACAGGGAGGAGAAGGGTTTGCTTGCTATTCAGCTCTGGACTTGCCCCAGGCAGTTGGGCTAAATGGAAGGAGACAGGTGGAAGAGATATATTAAAGGTACCTGGAAGAGACGTGAGCGAGAGGCCCATGGGGAGGCTGACAATGGCAGCTTTTATCTTGATTTGTATCTTGATTTTGCACCTTGTGGCCCAGACTTTCCTGGTACCTTTCACCGCCTTTCTACGATTCCCCTCCAGAATCATAGAGGTCAGCTAGCCCTGCTTTGGACCAACCCTGTTTGGCTGGACATTTACCCACAAGGGGATGGGTAACTTGGGTGTTTTATTGGGAAATTGTTATCCTTTTCCTCTCTATGCACATGATTCCTATTAAAGTTTTCACACTACACTAAGTATGCTTTGTCTTTGTGTGCATAGGTGACTGGACCCCTTTAGAGCATCAAAATTTTTGGGCCCAGGGTCACTCCTTGGTCTGTGCACTAACACTCCAAGGCCTCTTCTCAACTAGGCCTCAACCTTGGCTTGCCCTTAGCAAAGAATCCCCTGTTTTCCTTCTGTTCCAGAAGGAAAGTATGTCACACATTCCCCAATCAAGTCAGCTGTCAATTGGAAATAAGAATGTATTGAACACCTACTGTGTGTCAGGCAAGGGATTCTGCATAGGGAGAGATGGCTTACTTTATTGCTCCTAGTTGGTAGTTCAAGTCAAATACCACCCATCCTCCCCAGAGTAGGCACCCCAGGCTGCCCTCTCATCTTTACCCTTCTTCCACAAAATAGATAAGAGTAGAAGCAAGGAATCTAGAGACAGAGATGATTAGGGAAAGGCAAACTCCTACCACTGCTCTTAATGTGACTTCATAACAGTAAACGCCATTGATGTAACTTCATCATGTGCTAAAGATATACATTTATTTTGTAACTAAATCCAAAATAATTTCATTTCCTCCAGGCCTCTTTAGTCTCCAACAACCTTCCTTTTTATCAAATATAAGACTGGTTCTTGCCCTCCTTGGCATTTGGCTGCCTCTTCTCTAAAACTAAGGTAACAGTGCTCCCTCAGGAGGTTGATCTGAGGGTGCGGTGATATCTTATGTGTGTGAGGACCAGGTCCTGTGAACATGGGACACTAGTGTGTAAGAAGGACATGGAAAATGCAGGTGTGTCTTGAGGGAACAGAGAATGGTGGGGTTTGCCAGGCAGAAACCTATTATGCTCACACTAGGAAAGCTACTGTGACTGGGAAAATTTGAAAGACTTGGACAAAATGGAGAAAGAAAGGGAAAAAAGGAAGAAGAAAAGCATACAAAAAGCTCCCCACAAAATGAGGAAGACTTGCACGAGTCCACATGTGGGTGGGTTGTGGAGTCTTCTTGGAAGGGTAACATGATTCATACATTTGGGGGGATCCTAGAAGGCCATTGGTGGCCAGACACTCTTGGAGCAACTGGTGGAATGGCCCTACTCACAGTAGAGGCTTAGGAGCCACCAGGCTATGTCTACTCTTCATGACAAGGCATATCTGCTGAGCTGGTGGGAAGGCTGCAAGATATTACTTTGAGTCTTAATGCAGGTCTAGAGGTCTATTGCAAAAGATCACTTTTTTGGAGGGAAAACAGAACCAGGCACAATGAGCTCAGTCCAAGTGTAATGCCTTGAAAGCGTGGGGACTAGAACTCCTATTTGCACCTACTCCAACACTTCATAGTCTAGTACAGGCAAGTGGCTCAGAAATAAGTACTATAAATAAATTACAGTGACTCTCAGACGTTGTCTCTCAGTACCCATCTCTTCTTTTAGAAACCAGCCACTCTCCTCAGAAGGCAGCAGGATGTGGGTTCTGCACATCTGCCTGTGCAGACCACTATTGCAGGCAGAGTTGGGCAGCCGTGAGGGCTTCCTCAAAATGTCCCACATACAACCTAGGCCCCCTCTGCCCAAGTGAGTGAGGTTCTGCACAGAGTAACCTGGTAACCCCACCAACATGCCTGCTTTGCGTTTCAGCGCGTGGGGGTGACAGGTAGGTTATGAAATGACCCTTGTGACAAGCTCAGCTTCCTATCAGGCACAGCCAGTGGCATCCCATTCCATCAGCAGCTATCTGTTGTGCAATAGTCCTCCAGGCCCATCTTGGAGAAACTCCCGCTCCCGTCTTTGCTGACAGCCTAAGATCTCTTCTGGATGAAAAAGGACCTTAACTTGTACATGAACATCATGCACTTTCTTATCAGTTTTCTGGGGCTGAATGTGAGATCGAGAAGATGTTCCAGGCTAGCAGATGGGATTACCTCTGGTTTAGTGACCCCCTTTATGGCTGGGTGGAAGAATACAGGAATGACTGAATGAGTGAATAACAGAATCCATGCATGAGCCAGAGGTCCTGTACATCAGGGTCACCTGGAGGCCTTCTTAAAACACAGAATATTGGGTCCTGCCCACAGAGTTTCTGACTCAGTGGGTCTAATGTGGAGCCTGAGATTGCATTTCTAAGCAATTCTCAGGGTCGTGCTGATGCTGCTGGTCTAGGAACCACACTGTGAGGCCCACTGGCAGAAGCCATCAGTGGATATCCCTTTTTTTTTAAAAAAAAAAAAGGTACATTTTTATTTATTTATGCATTTAAGAACTGGGGTGTAGGCCAGAGGTGCGGTGGGGGTGGGGGAGATCCCTTTTAAACCAGAATGGTTGTGGCTGCAAACTTCCTGCCTCATGCCCGTCATGTATGTCACCATGCTCTGTTCACTCCCAGGACCCATCCTTCAAAGGCATTTATTTGATCCTAGTTCCTGAATAAACTCACCTCTACAGTTTCCAATTGATGGGGATGTGACCATTGATTGGCAGGATGGGGGCAGACTCACCATCAGTGCCCGGATGCACCATCAACTCTCCCAGAAAGGACACAAGAAATAAGAGAGAGGGATGAAGAGAAAGAGAAAAAATAGTAAGGGTCAAAGGAAGTTCGAACGATACTAACAAAAAAAGAATTGCATCTTCTTTTAACCTTTTGATAGAGGCACAATATACATACAGTACAGTGCACACATCTTAAACGTACTGCTGGCTGAACTTTATATATTCGCTGTGTAACCAGATCAAGATATACAATATTTCCATCACCTCCTAAGTTTCTCACAGGACCTTCCCCAGTTAATCCAAACCCCCAGAGGTAACCACCAATCTGGTTATGTTAACATACATCAATTTGCCTTCTCTGGAATGTTATACAAATGGACTTTTCTTGGTGGGAAGGGGGAGAGTTGACTTCTTTCTTGCAGCATTGTTATTTTGAGATTGCTTCTTTGTTATTGCTAAGTAGTATTCCATTGTATGGCTATACCACTGTTTATCTACTCATGTACTTATGCACATTAGAATGATTTCTGGATTGGAACAAGTATAGAATTGCTATGAAAATTCATGTACAAGTCTATATATACACATATGCTTTTGTCTCTTGGATATATACTTAGAGATGGGATTGTTGGGTCATAGAATAAGCATCAAGATGTGGTACAATACATTCAAAAGCCATGAATCTTAGGCTTCTGTTTTCTGCCTAACCTGGATTTTTATTTTAAAGAAGATAACTTCACTTTTTCTCACAAAACTTCTATACTCTATAGAGAATTGGAAAGTGTAGCAGAGCAAAAAGAAGGGAAATTAAAACTCCTGTAACCCAGCCTTGAATAAGCTCTCTCCTTTTTTGGAATTTGGCATTAACTATTGGCTGACTCAAGAATGCAAAATCACAGCTAGAGAGCTTTTGGAAAATTAACTGAGCTGACTGCCAAGCATAGAACCAATTTACAAATTTGTGGAGATGCTCTCCGTAAAGGAGTTAGAGTCAAGGTTCATTTGGACAGAGCCTTCAGTCTGGTCCAGAAAGGCCAAGAAATCCGTGTTCTCTGCCAGCCTCTCTGAGTTTCCTTAACCATATGGCACAGGGTGCAAAGGAACACACAACACAGTTGCTTCCTGCCCTGGCAACTGGACATATGCCTATTGAGGACAAATGCTTATAGTGCATCCTAACTGGTGCTACATCCACACAATGGCACCCAGCGCAGTCATTAAACATGGTTATGTTAGATCTGCATTTATCAATGGAACTATTTTGGGGACACATCTTAGTGTAGTGACTAAAATCATGGGCTGTAGAGACAGACTGTCTGGATTCCAGACCTGACTCTTCGACCTTAAATAAGTGATACCATTTTGTTCTATCTCCATTTTCTCACCTGTGAAAGGAGAGGGACAACAACAGCTCCCTCAAGCCCCTCATGAGGATTAAATAAAATAAAATACTGGGATGCTTACAAAAGCACAGAGAACATGTGAGGCTTGATTCAATATAAATTTGCCGTCACAACCTGAAATGGGCCATTAACACTACTTCAAAGCCCTTCTACCTTTCTCCGGTCAAGAAATTTCTCACTCTTAGAATTAAACCTCCATTCTCTTTAAACATCCAATTCCTCTTCCTCACACACTCCCTCATGTGAATGATCACACACCCATTTACAGAACAAATAAGAGCGAGCCTTCAGAAGGGAGCTTCCTCATTTCCTCAACACCGAACCTAAGCCTGCTAATACCTGCACACAGCCCATCAGGAGTCCCTCAAGGCAAACAGAGGTGCTTCCTCCTTGTACTCACCACCACATTCCCTACCTGAGCTTGGAATCCCAGACCCATCTCTTTCCCAGCAAATGTACAGTACAATTTATCCCTTCTCCACACTGTATATTCAATCACTCGTTCCCAACAGATCCTTTATTGTAAACTTGACACATTCACATTTCTTCCTGTTTTTTTAAAGGGGGGGGCCTCTCTGGATCCCCAATCCCACTCATCCTACAACTCGGTGTTTTCATGCCCTTCTCTGCCAAACTGCTTCAAATAGCTGCCTATAAGCTTTGTTTTCCCTTTCTTGCCTTTCCCTGTCTGCTGGCCACAGTCCAGTCCACTTCAATCCAGACTCTGGTCCTGTCACTCCATGGAAACAGAGCTGGCTAAGGTTGCTGGTGACCTCCATATTCCTAAATGGAACAGATATTTACCAGCCCACAACTTACTTGACCCCTCAGCACCAATACACAGTGTCAACAGTCCACTTCCTACTTCTTGAAATAGTCCCTTCTTTTGACTTCCATGATATGAGTGTTTCCTAACATTCTTTTAAACTACCCTGGCTGGTTTTTTTCTGTGTCCTTTACAGGATGTTCTTCTTCTACTCTACATTACATCCTGAAGTTTCTCAAGGTTCCTTCCATTTTTCCTTCTGATACTCTCTGACCTTGTCATTATCTCAATACATGCTTCCATTATCACCTCCATGACAAGGCTCACAACTGATATCTCCAGGCTAGATTCCATTTCTGAGTTCCATATCCATGCACTGAACTACCTACATGGCTTGCTTCGTGTTCTCAAAGGCATCTGCAACACAGTAAGTCTAAGACCAATCTTACAATCTTCATTTCTGAACTGGTGCTCAGTGTCTCTAACTAGTACTCCAACACCCAGCTGTACAGCCAGGAGCTGAGACGTCATCCTTGACCTTCCCTTCCAGCTCACTCCCAATTGCAATCCATTGCCATGTCTTGTGTATTTTACTTCCTAAAGAATTCTTAGCCCTAGGGGCTTCCCTGGTGGTGCAGCGTGTTAAGCAACGCACTATGAAGCAAACTGCAGCCACTGCAGCACGAGTTTGATCCCTGTCCCCGCCAGGGAGGGGACCCACATGGCGCAGCAGACCTCTCCTGCCTCGCCCACTGCTGCCCTGGGCAGTATGTTTCAGTCAGTCTGCCTATTCTGGAATCCTCTCACCTCCCACGACTCTGGCCTGTACCCCAGCTCTTGTAAGCATAAATAAATAAATCTTAAAAAAAAAAAAGAATTCTTAGCCCTAGCCACCATCGCCTCTACTATTGATCCCCAGTACCTTCTGCCCCCTTCCCACTCCTTTGTTCACACAATTGCCAGGGTAATCTTTTGAAAAGATAATTCCAGTTAATTACCCCTAGCCTATGGATCTTAGGATACAGATGAAATGGTTTATTTAGCCTGACTCCTAAGGTCCTGGATGTCCTGACCCCTGCATACCATCACAGCCTTAGCTCCCAACACAGTGCTCTCTTGCAGTCTCTTGGATTCCATCCATACTGGCATTCTATTTTCCTAACGACGCTAACTCTGAACATGTGGGCTTAAGCCTACTCTCTTAAACCCTATCTCTAACCTAATTGACCTCTACACTTTCTTCACCTCTTAGTTCAATAATCATGTTCGCAGGGCAGCATTCCTGACCTTGACTAGTTAAATCTCCCTATTTTAGCCTCTCAGAGCACCGCGGATGCCTCCTCCCTAGTACTTACAGTTACAAGTACACACTTAATGGCTGTTTGCTTGCTGCTTAGCTCCCCTCACTAAAGGTCCAGAAAGACAAAGACCTTATAGATGGTTTTGCACATGTCTAGCTCCTCAGCACCCAGCACAGTGCCTGGGAAAAAGTAGGCCCTCAATAAGTATTTTGTGAATGAATGGGTGAGAAGACACTATTTGGTGGTCTTTTAAAAAAGAATTGATTGCCTACCTCCGCCCCCAGCAGGCTAGGCTTATATAAACATATACTGTCTGCAAGTGCTTTCTGGCAAAGAGAAATAGAGCCAGACAGTAGTTTAAAAAGCAGTAAAGACAGATTTTATTCAGCACTATTGCAATAAGAGGCAAGACACCTCAGTATAGACTGTGCTCAATTCTGAATACAAGCAAGGCAAGCAGGGATTTATAGGCAAGGAACAGAGTGAGGTGGTCAGCAGATAGAAAATTACTAAAAGGAGACATCAAAGAGAGGGTGTGTTGTTACAGGGACTTAACAGGTTTCTTACTAAAGGCAGGCCAAAGTGACACTGCAGCTTCCTTGCTTAAAAGGGGTTAGGCATGCCAAGGGTGGACAGTGCCCAAGGATGAAGCCTAGTTGAAAAAAGAGCTCAAAAGTGCCTGTCTAAAGTTGGGTTAAGGAGAGATTCTTTGTCATTTCCTTAGTTCATTGTATTTGTCTTTATCGTTCTGACCTCCCTTTCCTGTTCATCTGACCACAAAAATATGTTTCTCCAGTATTCTTATTACTCCATAGGGATTTATAAGCACTTTTTTTTGAGGTCTCATTTATATTTGCAAAGGTCACCCACTTTAAGTGTACAATTCAGTGGTTTTTAGTAAATTTACAGTGTTGATCTAAGTTTAGGTTTTCATTGTCTCTAAATGACCCTTCTTGGGCCCTCCCTGGTGGCGCAGTGGGTTAAGCAACGCAATTTGAAGCAAACGGCAGCCACTTCAACATGAGTTGGATCCCTGCTGCCGGCTGGGGAGGGGACCCACATGGCGCAGCAGACCTCTCCTGTTGTGCCCGCTGCTCCCCTCAGCAGTGTGTTTCAGTCCATCTGCCTGTTCTGCCCCCTGCTCTTTCTGGTGTATTCTCTCACCTCCCTGCACCTCTGGCCTGTACCCCAGCTCTTGTATGCATAAATAAATAAATCTTTTTAAAAAATAAAATAAATGACCCTTCTTGGGCATTTGCAGCATCCCCCCTGTTGCCATTCCATAGGCACTTTTGAAGACCCTCATCTTGGCCTCAGAATAAAATGTACAGAGCCTAACTAGACAACCCAAAGCCAAAACTACTACCCTTGAGATAATTTGAGATCCACCAAGTAATAACGGTGTGATCTGAATATTTGCTCAAAAAGAACTAGAAGACAAGTCAGTTTGTACTGAGGAATGGGAAGTCTCAAGAATGAGATAGAACATTTCAAGGCTTTGTTGCAACGGGGAAAAAATACAAAAAAAAGAGTAAAATAATGAGTTGAGAAATAAACAAAAGAACCAACATGTTTTCAGAACTTTCTAAAGTTCCAATATGGTGTTGTGACAGTTGGCGAACTGTTTGTCCTTGATCCGTCCAGCAATGGGAGTTTCTAGAACAGAAGGATTAATCACAAGCCATAAGAGTCGACTCAACATTCAACAGAAAATAAGTATGTATTAAGTTCCTACTGGGCAAGGGGCTCTGCGTAGGGAAAAACACCCCCGCCTCTCACCAGAGGTCCCCAGCCACCCACTCTCTGGGCTGACCTGGGCGGCACTAGTCCCCAGGGGACCATCCCAGCATCAGCCCAGTATAACCCACGAAAAGGGGAATATAGGGAGGCTCCAGGGCCGTTCCTTCTCTGCCCTGTGGCCCGGATCGGCCTTGCGGGTCCGGCTTAAGGCGCTTGGAAAAGGAGCGAAAGGGACCTGGAGTGAGGGCGAAATTCCCAGGTCGGACTTAAGATGTCTGAAGGGGTGGGCCACCCTTTCTGAGCTCAGCGGACATCACTCCCGCCCAGCCCCCTCGTCGCCAGCTGCCAGTCACCACGCTGGCCACACCCCTCGGCTGCCCCCCGCACCACCGCCCCGCCCCGCCCGCCGCCATTGCCCAGACGGCCGCTCACCCCCACTTTGCTCCCCCCTCCATCACTTCCCCGGAAACGAAATAGACAAGGGCGGGGAAAGAGGGAGGGAGAATTGAGTGTCTCTGGAAAACTACGGGTGAGGGACAAATGGATTCTTACCAAATTCTCTCTGCGCCCTCCTGAGCCCCCTACTTGAACCTTTCATCTGCCTCCAGGCTGTTTAACAGTAGGGGATTATGGCCCAGAGGACGAGAAGAGGCGCTGGGTCCAGCTGTGGCCACAGCCAGCCACACCACACAAGTCCCAGAGCTCCGTTACCCTTACACATCCTCTGCGGACTGAGCCCTGACCGTCTCTTTCCCTTGCCTTGCAATCTTTCTTCCTCCTTGCCAGCACCCTGCTGCTTCCTTCGTTAAGAAAAGGTGGATTCTCACCGGCTCTGAGATTTAGTTTCCTTGTCTCTAAAGTAGGAGTAGCACTGACACATAATGACATCGAGTTTATAACAAACAAGGCCTGTGCAAAGGAGGGAGAGCAAACAGAGGGAGGGACTGTTAGAGAAAGGGAGGAAATGGGTCCTGGAAAGGGGTCTTTACAATATGCAGAGAGATGTTCTAACTAGTGCACTGGTCAGAGCATCAGGATAGATAACGGCTCCGAAAACAATGACTAAATAGATAACTGATTCCCAGTACCCATCTCTTCTTTCAGAAGCCTAACATGGTCTTCAGATCTGGGTTCTGCACATCTGCCTGTGCAGACCACTATTGCAGGCAGAGTTGGGCAGCCGTGAGGGCTTCCTCAAAATGTCCCACATACAACCTAGGCCCCCTCTGCCCAAGTGAGTGAGGTTCTGCACAGAGTAACCTGGTAACCCCACCAACATGCCTGCTTTGCGTTTCAGCGCGTGGGGGTGACAGGTAGGTTATGAAATGACCCTTGTGACAAGCTCAGCTTCCTATCAGGCACAGCCAGTGGCATCCCATTCCATCAGCAGCTATCTGTTGTGCAATAGTCCTCCAGGCCCATCTTGGAGAAACTCCCGCTCCCGTCTTTGCTGACAGCCTAAGATCTCTTCTGGATGAAAAAGGACCTTAACTTGTACATGAACATCATGCACTTTCTTATCAGTTTTCTGGGGCTGAATGTGAGATCGAGAAGATGTTCCAGGCTAGCAGATGGGATTACCTCTGGTTTAGTGACCCCCTTTATGGCTGGGTGGAAGAATACAGGAATGACTGAATGAGTGAATAACAGAATCCATGCATGAGCCAGAGGTCCTGTACATCAGGGTCACCTGGAGGCCTTCTTAAAACACAGAATATTGGATTCTGCTGACACCAGTGTGTGCTGTTAATGAAACCCATGAACCACCACAGCTTCTTGCCTGTGAAGCTGTAAAAAGGAATTCACAGATATATGAGATAAGCAGAGTGAAACAAACTTTAAGAAAGTAAAATTTAGGGCCTCCCTGGTGGCGCAGTGGGTTAAGCATCGCACTATGAAGCAAACCGCAGTCACTGCAGCACAAGTTGGATCCCTGCCACCGGCCAGGGAGGGGACCCACATGGCGCAGCAGACCTCTCCTGTCTGGCCCGCTGCTCCCCTCAGCAGTGTACTTCCGTTGATCTGCCTGTTCTGCTCCCTACTCTCTGTGGTGAATCCTCTCACCCCCCCCCCACGCCTCTGGCCTGTACCCCGGTGCTTGTATGCATAAATAAATAAACCTTTAAAAAAAAAGAAAGTAAAATTTATTTAAAGGAAGAATGCAAGGACTCCCAGGTACGCCGTTGTGGGCCTGTGTCTAGGGGTATTTAAACCTTTTTTTTCCCATCTATTCTAAAAATTCATCATCCTATTTTGTGATTGGCTCTTCTTCCTAGTGGCTATGCTCCTCCAGACAAATGTGCCCATTTTCCCAGCTTTATCTTAGTGTCTCTTTTTACCTCTCCTGTCCAAGGTCTCCTAAAATTTACTGTCCCAATTAGCCTCAAATTTTAGCCTAAAATTTACTGCCCTCATTAGCCCTCCTGAATTTCTCTGCCCTTATCTCAGAAGCCTCCTTTAACTCTCCTAAAGCCCCTGTCTGCACTGTCCCTGAAACTGCCTAATTAACCCTAACTTGCCCTGGGATTCACTGCCCTCAGTTTCTGGTTCAGTGGGTCTGGTGTGGAGCCTGAGATTGCATTTCAGGCTGGTTCAGGAACCACACCGTGAGGACCACTGGCAGAAGCCATCAGTGAAGATCCTTTGTAAACCAGAATGGTTGTGCCTGCAGACTTCCTGCCTCAAGCCTGCCATATATCCTCTGACTTGCTGATTGGAAGACTGGATGGGCTACCCACTTTACCTCTCAGGAAACTCTCGAGTGTTATTTTAAGAGTTGGAGGTGTTGTGTGTGTATGTACTGCTGTACCTTTCTACACCTCTGTTGCTGATCCTTACCTTCTCTGGGGTCTCTGGACTATTTTCGTGAATCCTAAGTTGTTTTACTCAGCGAACAGGAAGCAAAGCCCACCTGGGACTTGGTGACATCTAGTGGCTAACTGGAGAATCTTTGTCCATACTTTTGAGAATGTTCTCGAAAATTAACTGAGCAGCCAGGAAAGCAAAAGTGCCAATTCTTAAACCCTCTGAAAAGACTTCCTGAACAGCTTAGGAAGACAAGGTAATGATTAGCTTAGTCTGACATAAGTCAGAATTGACTTATATATTCTTCACAGCGGTACCAGAAATTAAGACATCCAAGAATTTCAAATCATTTTCCACTATATCCTCAGTGTGAATGATTTTCTAGAAATGGTGCTCAACAGTGTCCTTGAATAAAAGTCAGGAAATACCAATTTGGTATTTGCTTCCCATCTTAGAGCATTTCTTTGGGCCCAAGTCATAAATAGACTGGGGATAACAATCCATTTTCAGGCGGGTCAGAAGAGTTACAGAGAAATCTATAGTCAGAGAAGCTGGTACTGATGGGAGGGTTTCCAGACCTGAAGGTTATTGAGAGGGGCAACTGCTAATGGCCACCATGAGATAGATGTAAGATAACTCCAGATGCCACAGGTGATGAGTCTTCATGGGAGGTGAAAGGTATTGGAAATAGGAATATGCGACTTGTAAAGTTTTTAATTACTTGTTAGGGGAATATAGGGGAGACAACTAGGCATCTTGAAAGCAGCTACTTCTTAAAAGTTGCTTCTTTAGGTGAGGAGAGCTGTGACAAGTGGTAAAATATGACTGTGAAAAAAGCAGCACCAAGATTCTCAGGCTTCACCCCAGGACTAAGAAATTTCAGAAACTCTAGGGGGGTAACTATGTAATCAGCTGGAACAAGCCCTGCAGGTGATTCTGGTGCTCATTAAGGTTTGAGAAGCACTGGAAGCAAGTTTTAAATGGCCTGAAAAGCCTTAAAGGGTGTTTCAACTCCATTAGTGAACTCATGGAGAAGACTGAGTTATTTTCCTAAATAACATGGGTATATTAAATATACGTATATAAAGGCACCTTGGACCTTCCAGTTAAAGGTTGAAAACAAAAGGAAGATAATTTGCTTTTTACTTCTTTGGGTTCTGGAGAACGCTATCATGATAAAGTACAAAGTCTCCAGAGTATCCCTATAGACCCAAGGATATGGTGCTAATAAGTTTAGAAACAGAAAAATGTGTTACCTTAATATCAAGCAAAGCAGTACAAATTAAAATATCAATGGGTTACCACTTTTCTTTTTTTTTTTTTAAAGATTTATTTATGCATTTATTTATTTATGCATATAAGCACTGGGGTACAGGCCAGAGGTGTGTGTGTGGGGGGGGGGGGTTGAG
>JAGFMF010011853.1:2785174-2805312 GCA_019455555.1 Galemys pyrenaicus | reverse complement strand
GGAGCAGCGGGCACAGCAGGAGAGGTCTGCTGCACCATGTGGGTCCCCTCTCTGGCCGGCAGCAGGGATCGAACTCGTGCTGCAGTGACCGCGGTTTGCTTAACCCACTGCGCCACCAGGGAGGCCCGGGTTACCACTTTTCAACTAACAAATTGGCCAAGATCAAGACTAATGTGCATTACTGAAGCAACTGTGGAAAAATTAAACAATGTGTCCTCTTCGTAGAAATACAAAATACCTTAATCTTTCTGGTATACAAATCCAAAGCTTTAAAAATGTGTGTATCTTTGAGTCAGCAATTCCACTTGTGGGAATACATTTTAGGAATAATTTTTTTTATTATCAGAGGTGACCAGGTACATGGCAAGCTGACAATTTAGGAATAATGATACATGCAATGATGAATGTATAAAGATGTCATGGCATGCTTATAATAATCAAAAAATGGAAAACGATTTAAATGCCAACAGAAGACTGTGTAAATTATAGAGTGCTCATGAAAGAACACGATAAAAATCAAACTGTACAAGATTATTTTTCCAGTTTTTAAAAGGAAGATTTATTTAACAAGTTTCACTTAGTACAATACATCTAATGGAAATCACAATACAAGGAGATTTAAATCAAAGCCTCAGAATTTCATACAAACAACACAACCAAACTCCTAAAGTATTGGTAATTACATCTCAAAATTGTCCCAGATCTTAAAAAAAAAATAGAAATGTACACTCACGTGCCTTACAGGATATTAAACCAAAGAGCTAGAATTAACAAACATGCCAAATGTTTTCACTTTGAATCGTAGACACAGCTCCTATATTTGAGTTTTACAGAAAAGCATGTTTCTCAACATGCATCCAAAGTTTTCAATGTATTGTGGTATAAGAGCAACATTTAACATAAGTGAAACTGCTTTAACCTAAATACGCTTACTGCTTAGGTACACTCCTACAACATAACTAACTTGAGGAAAGCTGAAAGCTGTTTTAACAGTTATGGTCAATACTGAACTTTGTTTGTTATTACATCCTAGATGAATGTTTCAGTGTTCAAAATTACTGAGCTTGAAGTTTTAAAACAATCTTGACTTCCACTTTACAGTAAGCATGAATCACAAGCCTGTAATGCAAAACTGTTAAACTTAATTTTTGTTTTCTTAAAAAAAAAGAGAGAGAGAAAGAAAAAGAAAGAAGCTGACCAAGAGTGATCAGAATCAATTATATTTCCCATTTACCAATCATACTGGATATACTAGACATCCCTCCCATTCTATTCAACTCCCATATATGCACAGCTTTTATTTCTGTAGTAGCTGTTCAGCACTCCTTCTCCACCTAAGCAAGATTGGACTGATAGTCACTGGAGTTTTCCTGCAGAACTTGGTCATATCCACTCATACTGCTCTGACCACCATAGCCACCTCCATAACCACCACTCAGCTGCTGGCTAGCAGGACCCCCATAACTGGACTGATTGGACAAGCCCATCCCTCCCATCATTTGGCTACCATAAGCACCACCACTTGCCCCTGCTGTAGAATTCAAAAAGAGTTCTACGTAGCTGTGATCATAAGCCCCACCACTCGTTCCTGCAGTAGAATTCAGGAAGAGCTCCACATATCTGTGTTGCATATTAGCTTTGTCTTTTGCCATAGCTGCCACAGCATCTTCATGAGTAGCAAATTCAACATCTGCCTCACCAGTAACTCTGCCATCGGGTCCAATTTCAATGTGTACTCTCATGGGGTTAAGAGGGGAGAAAAAATTGTAAATATCATTCTCAGTGGCTCTGTAAGGTAATCCCCTCATGTGTACACAGTGCCCTGTAGTGCTCTGGAAACTGGACCCACCATCTCCATATCTATGATCAGACATTCCTGAAAAACAGTAATTGAGGTCTCTTCCAAACCTATCAGATCCAAAGCCATACCCATCATTATAGCCACCATAATCATCGTAGCCTCCATACCCACCACCATAGGCACCCCGCCTCATCCTTTCAAACCCAGCCCCTCTGCCAAGGCTATTATATCCTCTGCCAGCCCCCGGCCTATCATAGGGACCCGGCCGCTGCATAGCCATAAGCTTTCGAGGGGGATCGTAATGGGTTCGGACTTCAGCTCGGCTACTCTTGAAGATTTCAATGTATCTGTGCCCTATTCTTTCCTTGTGTTTCTTTAAGGCCTTTTCTGCTATCTCCTGGGAAGCAAACTGCACAAAGGCCTCCCCTGTGCTCCGCCCCTGAAAGTCCACCGGCAGCGTCATCCCATTTGGCACAATTTCCAACCCTGAAAAAAACTGAACAATCTCCTCCTTGCTACAGCCAAATGGGAGTCCTCTAAGGCGGACGAAGCCATCGTTGGCCGTGTCAGGACTATTTGGACCTGTGTGCTTCAACACCCAATCCATTTCAACACTGTTGGACTTGAATACTTCGACATATCTGTGTCCCATGGTTTCTCTGTCCTTCTTCAAAGCCAGTTTCACTTCATCTTCGGATTCAAGTTCGACAAATGCTTCACCACTTGGTCTGCCTTCTCTGGTATAGATGAAACGAATACCTGATGTACCATTTTGGATTTTGCAGTCGGAGAAGAAGCGCATCACTTCATCAGCTGAGCAGGACCAGGGCAGGCCCCTGACCTTCACCACGAACCCCTCCCTGCCTTCCGTGCTCAGCATCATGGTGACTGTTGGGTTCTTGGTGGCAAGCTGGACAAGGCAATTTCGTTATGGCTGAAAAAAAATTATAAGATCATTGTCATGTGAAAATGTGCACAACATAATAAGAGAAAAAAGTCAACTATTAATACAAAATTCAATTACCCTAATAGCTTCTTTGTAAGACATTCATATGAATAAAGAGACTACCCAAAAGTCTAACTCACCCATCATCTATTTAATATTTATTTATTCAGTACCAATTATGTGCTGGATACCACTGATGGTGGTTATTTTGGAGTGGTAACATTATAGGAGCTTTTTGCTTTGGGCAATGTTTTTCTTTGGACATCTCTGTATGTTCTGACTTTTTTGCATCAACCATTTATTACCATCATAGTCAGAAGATAAAAAGTCATAAAAAATTAATAGTAAAATCAGTAGAAGACATCAACAAATAAAAGATGGCTATATCTGATTACATAAAAAATGAAAAGCTTCATTACAACAAAAGTGAGATTAAAGAGAATTAAAAGACAAATAATACACCTGGGAGGATACCTGCAACAAATGTGTCAATATCCTAATCATATAAAGAACTCATGCAAATTGACAAAATCAGGAAAATAGTGAAGCCTAAGAGACAAGTGGAAAAAAACATTCTGGGGAATTCACCCATTCGTTTTACATTTTTCAGTTTTCAGGTCCAGTACTTTGGCACAAAGATCAATAAGCCCAGAAAGAGCTTGTGGTCCTACAGGAACACTCTATGTCTTTACTGAAAACACAGGGCAAATAAATACTATTCTGGCTATGGCATAATTCTGTGGAGGGAGGTAGGGTGATATAAAGCAGAGACTGGCTGGTGAATTTCTACCAGTTGGCAGCAGAACAATTAAATAAAACAGACTAACCCGGTTTAGGGATCCATGAGCAGATTTTTAAAACTATGATGGAGCATAAATAAGAGGCCAGGCAAGAGATAAACGCTGGTAAGGTAAGAGATCAGACCCCAAAAGCATCATTTGATAGACAACTGTTCAAGAGCCATTTAAGGGTTTTAAACAGGGGAGGGAGTGAGTGGAGGGGAGTGACGTCATCAGAACCCTTTCAATAGATCACCCTGGCAACACTGTGGAACTCAAACAGAGGGGGTAGGGTTAGAACTCTAGTCTCTTAGACATAATGGTAAGGGACTCACCTAAGGCAGCAGCAGTTTAAATGAAGGGAGGAAAGATGTGATCTTTCTCAATACATTCAAAGTAGGGGAATCTGTGGGATTTGATAACCGATTAAATACAGAGGGACTTAGATAATGAGGACACAGTACAGAAATCTGGGAAATGTTCAAACTTCATCAATCATCAGAAATTAAAGTTACAACCAGAATTAATCACAATTTTTTACCCATCAAGATAGTGAAAATGAAGCAGCAAGGCCAACGAAGTCAAAGCTGATATTCAGGGTTAGGGAACTAATGCACTCCCAGGGAGTGAAAGCTGATACAGCATCTCTGGAAAGCAATTTGGAACTATGTATTGTCACACCTTTTGACACTAAATGCACTTCAGGATAAGTGTCCTGAGGAGGATACGAAATTCGCACAAAGATCTAGGGAGCTATATCTTCTTTTAAAAGTATTTTATTGAGAAAGCGAAAACATTACACGATTTAAAATTTTTTTTGAAAACACTTAATATAACTACTTAATAATCTCAAGTCACCCCAGATCACAGCTACTTTATAATTTGAACTATGTAAAATATATGTACACATATTATTTGACCATGCCAGAAGTCCTTCCAGGAACCTGGTCAACAGAAATACTTGCAAATGTTCACTGCAGCACCTTTAGTAATGGCAGAAAATTAGAAACCTAACAATCCATCAAAAGGGAGATGCTGAATGAATAATTTATCCTCACAATGCTATGCAGTTGTTTAAAAAAAGGTCTGTCCTGACTTAGGAATATTTCCAAAATATATTAAATGAAAAAGTATATATGGTATGATCACACTTAAAATATAATCATGTATGTAAGTGCATGGACAATGCGAAAGGTTAAAATACAAACTTGCTTTTTGAGAAAAAAGATTCAGAGGGAAAGTGAATTTTCACTTTTTACCCTATATTCTTCTGAATAGTTCTAATTTTTAAAAACCACTGTCATTGGTATAAAAAAAAGTTAGCAAAATATATGTATGAGGAATATGTCAAAAGTTAATAGTAGTTACTCTAAGTGGTATGCTTATGGCTTTTTCAATTTTTTAGTGCAGTCTTAATTTAATTTTCACAAAGACAGTACTTTTATTTCAGCAAAAAAATTAAAAAGCTTGCTTTTCTGGGAAATTAGCATAGCAAATTTTAGAAAAGTTTCCAATTTTGTATGTGGACAGTTTCTATGACACGGTCTGGGAAGCCTGGGTTTCTTGGAAAGAAAGTACAAAGTGTATTAACTGCCATAAAACTACAGTTAGGATTCAATTCAACCAACATTTACTAACTGCCGATGTGTCCGGCACACGGCATCTGCAGTGGTAACAGTCTCTCCATACCCCATCGTTAGGCCCGAGTGACAGATTTACAGACCGGTTTTGCGCTCGCCTTATCTTTGGGATGACCCACCCCATTTAGTGCCCCTGCGGCACTCTAGTAGGCCATACCGCCCCCCTCTGTAGTGACTGTGAGGTTCTACTTCATTAAGGCATCTCCTGGGAAGGCGACGGGGACTCTTTAGTAGGGACCCTGCAGGCTTCCATTTGTGAGTTAAGAATTTGTGTGTTTATGTGTGTTATACACATACTTTTTACACACCGCAGTCCTGAGTAGCTATCTCTGAGTGGTGGATTACGTGCATTTTTAAAAATTTACAGTCCACTATTATTTTTCGAATGTTCGAAATTGAACAGGTAGATTGTTGTGAAAAGCTCCCTAAAATGTTATTTAAATATTCAACTCCGTAAAAACGTTTATTGGGCGCCTCCGTCAGACACGCATTTACCTAGATATGACTCTACAAATATAATTTACTTGGTGCCTCTCCCTACAGACAGACAATCAGGCAGTGGAAACCGAGTACCTGAATGGATGGACCAACTCTCAGAACCCTGGTCTCAATATCTGTTTTTCCTAATCTAGGACCGTGGTTTTCAAACGTTCCTCACCTTACAGTTCCAGTTAAGGGTCCCCTGAGGCCCGCCCAGACAGACAGATACAGAAAAACACATCCACAGTCACGAACGTCCACCATTTCCCCACCAGGCGCAGCAAAGGCGGTTTCCCGGCACTGAGATGGGGGAGGGGGAGCGGGGGAGGGGAAAGCAGGGAACGAAAAAGGCGGAGGCGGCCCGCGGACCCCGTTTTGGTCTTCTTTATCACCACCCCCGGGCCCCCCCGTTCCCACCCACACACCAACCTCTAAAGATACCGGATAATTTTCCTCCTTCTTCCCTCAAACGGCTATAGCGAGACGATAGACGACGACCAGAACTACTTCTGCTCACGTAAGCGATTGATCACGTGAGCACCTACGTCATGTGAGATCTCGGTCACGTGAGCCACTCTCCGCTTCGACTCGGGATCGCTAAAGTGCCGCACTTCCTTCTGGTCAGGCAATAGGGCGGGCCCAGAACCAAGAAAGGCAGCGTGCGATTGGTGGCCGTGCGTCTTACGTGATTGGTCATTGGTCCATTTCTGGGGATAACCGTCCCAGTTGCCCGAGAAACAAGAACGTCATGCTTTAATAACCCACCTGTGATTGGCCCGCACCTCAGGTCAAACTTAAAAGCCCTGGTTACCCGCGGAAATCTGTACTGCGCGATGACTGCCAAGAGGTGCCTGGGGCGTCGCTCCAGGCCGCTGTGCTCCGTCCTTGCTGTTCGCTTTCTCGCCCTGGTTCTCTGGGGCGTGTTGGGGGCCAGGGCTCTGGACAATGGCTTGGCGAAGACCCCTATCATGGGCTGGTTGCACTGGGAGCGCTTCATGTGCAACGTCGACTGCCAAGAAGAGCCGGAGTCCTGTATCAGGTATCAATAAGGAATAGGTGTCCGTTTCCCTTCACCTTTCTTTAGGGGTATCCGACTAAGTCCGAAGGACTGAAAGTCCTGAGCCCCAAGGGAGGGAATGTTCACTTACAGCTGTTTTTGTCTTTTTTTTTTAATCTTCTTCCTCTTCACACTTCCCTGCCTGAGCACTAGTATTAAACTTGGCGTGACCCCCCTCCTGGGGTGGACATCCTCTCGGCGACCCCCGCCTCTCATTACTCAGCTAGGGACTTGGTTCTTATACCACCCTGTTCTATTCAGCTGCTTGCGAGCTGCTGCCCTGCCTGGTACTCGCTGTGAGCACAGCTGTGGTGAGCTGGAGAAATGGGGGACTGAAGGACTAAAGCGCATGCCATTTCTTCTCCTTTTTGGATCACGGGTTTCTTGTCTGTGACTCAAGGGACTTCAGAGCGACCTTGTCGTCTCTGGGATCTTCCCACGCCCCTGTCTTTGAGTGTGGCCTCAGTCTAGTAATCTAGGAGAATTTTACGTAGCAAAGGTAGTGGTTGAAACGCGATTAGACAGGGATTGGAATCTGTGTGATCCACACATTCCTTTTCCTTAAATTGGGGTAACAAACAACTCTTACCTCACAGAGCTGACTCAAGACAATCTAATTGTTCTCCTCTCACACAGGTGAGCTTTCAATGAGTTTTTCAATGAGTTAACCCCTTTAAAGTAGATAACAGTGCAGTGCCTGACCCTTCAATTAAGCATATAGAGCAAATGTTCTTATTCTGGAATCCATGAGAAAATGAATGCAAATCTGTAAATATGAGTATATGTGCTTTTCTAGAGAGACTTTTTATCTTTATTCAGATTCGTAAAAGTATCTGTGATTTAGAAAAATTAATCTCTGATACTGTTTAAAGACAGAGACCCCCCTATAGTGCAAGGACCCCCCACACCCCTCTAAAAATATAGGCCATGGAACATCCCAGTCCCATGAATATCTTTCCAAATAAAATCAGAATATTGATCAAACATCGTTAAATTAATTGGCCTAGTTGGTAGTTGTCTTATTATTGTGTCTGATTATAAAACTCTAATGCTTGGTTATTGAAAAAAATGTAGATGGTAAAGAAGAGTATAATGAAAACAAAAATTTCTCTCATTCCACCACCCAGAAATAATCATGGTTAAGATGATAATATAGAACCTTGCAGACTTTTTTCTATGTAAATAAAATCACAGATTTTTTCCATTATTTTCACTAAAAATGATATTGTTTATGTGTAGGATGGCTAAAAGACCCTAAATTTCACATACCTTGATTCAAATTCTACCTCATCATCACTTAGCCAGTAACCTTGGGCAAATTAATTGCTCTATCTAAATGTAAGCAGAGTAGAGGCTTGGCACAGAATGCTAGCCTCAGAAATGCAAATTGTGTCTATATACTGTAATTTATTTATATAATCTTCTGCTGTTAGCTCCTCAGGCTCTTCAATTTTTCATTATTGTGAACAACACCATCTGGTTGTTTTGTTCTTTTTCTTTTTTCTTAACACCTTCTGATTGTTTCCCTATAAATCTAATTACCGTGTCCAAGGGTATGCCAATTTTGTTTCATGTCAAACAATCTTCCCTAAAAGTTTTACAAATGCTCATTCCCTAAAACAATGTGAGAGAATGCCTATTTCTTCACACCCTGGCCAACACTGGATTTTTGTCATTCTTTCAATACTTTGCTAGTCTGGTAGAACATTCATTTATTTGATTACTAATAAGGTTGAACTTTTTATGTTAAATTCACTTATTTGTATTATTTCACATAAATTGCCCGTTTGTTCCCTATTGTTTGGAATACCTTTTTTTTGGTTATATGCTGTGAATATGGTGGTTCTTGCTATTAGTTGGTTTTGATAATTTTGTATGAAGCATAATTTTTTTCCTTTATCATTTCTGGTTATGGCATCATGCTGAAAAATTCCTGAAGATAATATAGTTACCAACATTTTCTAGTATTTTTATGAATTTTATGAATTTTTATTACATCTTTAGTAATGTTACAGGGCAGGGAGAGGGGCACCACAGAACCCCCACCCTGTTACAGTAATAAAAGTCAAAGTCCACTTTGACTGTATTTCTCCTATAAGGACTGCCACATTTAATATGTACTAAATTCTACACTACTTGATGACTGGAAGGATCTCTTCCTGAACTTTCTTAATTCCACTGATCTGTGTATAATCTTTTAGATCAACTTTTTGAATCATTTTGTCAGTTTCTTTAAAAAGTCCTTTTGGGGGCCTCCCTGGTGGCGCAGTGGGTTAAGCAATGCACTCTGAAGCAAACCGCAGCCACTGTAGCATGAGTTCGATCCCTGCTGCCGGCCAGGGAGGGGACCCATATGGTGCTGCAGACATCTCCTGCTGTGCCCGCTGCTCCCCTCAGCAGTGTGTTTCGGTTGATCTGCCTGTTCTGCTCCCTGCTCTCTGTGGTGAATCCTCTCACCCCCCCCCACACACACACACCTCTGGCCTGTACCCCAGTGCTTGTATGCATAAATAAATAAATCTTTAAAAAAAAAACAAAAAAAATAAAAAAATAAAAAGTCCTTTTGGGGTTGTTCAGGGTTTTGTTAAATAGATAAAGCTGTATAGGAAGAATTTTTCTTATCAAAAAAGAGAATGTCTTCTCATTTATTCCAGTTCTTTAGGAGCATCATAGATTTATTCATATGAGTTCAGCAGATTATCTTCAATTTTTTGCTCGGTCATTTAGGATTGGCTGTTGCTCTTGTGAATGGTATCTTTCCCTCCTCTTACTATTGATGTCCATGGAAGCTGTTAGTTGATTCTATCAGCCTTGCAGTTCCTTAACCTGCTGATCATTCTTCTTCATTCTAATAGCCTTTTCATGTATTTTCATTCCTTTTGTAATTGTTTGGGGTCCTTCAGGTGGACATACTGAGAGGAGAGAGGAGGAAGAAGAGCCCAGCGCATTTTACCTTATGCTGGTTGTTACTACCAAACTATGACTAGGTTGAAAAAAAATTGTAAAGCCTTAAGGTGCCTTACAAATAAGAGGTACCCAAGTGTTTGTTTAATGAGTTCTCATGATTCTTGGAATCTCTCTTTCAGTGAGAAACTTTTCATGCAGATGGCAGATCTCATGGACTCAGATGGCTGGAAGCATGTAGGTTATGAGTACCTCTGCATTGATGACTGTTGGATGGCTACCCAAAGAGATAATGATGGCCGACTCCAGGCAGACCCTAAACGCTTTCCTGGTGGGATCCGTCGCCTAGCTGATTATGTGAGTTTATAAATAAACTCTTTTTCACACAAGAGCCTCTAATCACTTCTGTACCAAAGTTTATTTAGAAGTACCTTGAATAGGGCCTCCCTGGTGGAACAGGGGTTAAAGACACAACGCTACAAGTTATCGCCAACCACTGCAGCCTGAGTTCAATCCCTGGCCAGGCTGCTAACCCACATATGGTACAGCACACCTCTCCTGTCTCACCTGCTACTCCCCTCAGGAGTGTATTTCAGTCAGTGTATTCAGTCAGTCTGCCTGTTCTTCTCCCTGCTCTGTCTTTGGTGAATCCTCTCACCTCTCCCCCCCACCACATCTCTGGCCTGTACCCCAGTTCTTGTATGCATAAATAAATAAATCTTTAAAAAGAAAGAAGTACTTTGAATAGCTTTGTTATCTGAACATTAAATGATAAAACTTATCTGGTGGAATTTTGCAGATAAATGTTTCATAATAGCTCTTGAGGCCCATCTTTTGCTGAAACTACTGAATTCTCCAGGAGGAAAAAGAAACTTGGTTCTTGATATATGTGTCTATATATTTCCACATAATCTATGAACAACTATTATAATTGTACTATAAAGTGGAGTTTCACAAGATAGGAGTATGTTCTAGAGATTGTTAAACAGACACACTAGAGACAGCCACTAGTTAAAGGTGATGAACACATATCAAGTACTCTTGGTCAGGAAAGAGCCACACTCATTTGCTAAAACAACAAACACAAGTGGAGATTTATGGTATATAGACAGAGTATGGGGGGGAGGGTCAGCAGATAGAAAATTACTAAGAGGAGACATCTAACAGGGGGAATTCTTGCTAAAAGCAGGCTAAGACATTATCAAGGGTCGGAGGAGAGGGACTTGGTAAATCTGAACATGAACGGGTTGGGGACCCGTTGAGAAGACAACTCAGAGGAGCCTAACTGTATCTTAGTCAAGGAGAGAATCTTTGTCCAGATAAATGTATAATTACCCTGGAAAGGTAACTCAGGATCCCATAGGAGGAAGATTAGAGTAACTGATAGCTTTCTCTTAACTTCTGTTCTGGAGCTTACATGTGTAGTTTGAACTAGCTCAGCAGAATTGAAAAATGTGCTCTTTGTCTCCCAACAGACTCATCAGGGTAATTTTGTGGGTTAGCAAAAAAAATTTCAAAATGGGTCACTCTATATCTGGTGAAGTATATGTGGTTCTGGCCCAGCCTAGAGTGTGTTTTCCTACTTTATGACTACCTTTTTCTTGCGGTGGTAACTCATTCTCTCATTTCAGGTCCATAGCAAAGGATTGAAGCTAGGGATTTATGCTGATGTTGGCAATAAAACCTGTGCGGGCTTCCCTGGGAGTTTTGGATACTACGACATTGATGCGCAGACATTTGCTGACTGGGGAGTTGATCTGTTAAAATTTGATGGCTGTTACTGTGACAGTGTGGCACATTTGGCAGATGGTATGTTTCATTCAAGAGATTTAGCCATGAACAAAAGGGAGAAACTTTGAGACCAAGGTAACTGAACATCCAAAGAACCAGTCTTCATCTCCTAAATACCCAGTCTGATTGCTAGGGATAATTATTCTCAGTGTGCCGGAGCTCCTACCTCTTCTCTTCTCTGTGTTTCCATGCATTCATTCATTCATTCATGTCTGTAAAACCCATGCGCGACTAACCATAGCTAATATTGTCCACTGTTAATTCAAGAAGTTTCTAAGAGTCAGTTATGTATAGTAATTGTGACTCTGTACCATCATTTGTAAAGAATCCAGAATTGTAGTCACAGAGAAAGCAAGATTTTTCCTGCCTTTCCACGATACGTGCACAGTCCTATAGTCTCTCCACAGAATAATCCCAACAGTCTAGAAGGTGTTAGACACAATTTAAGCACAGAGGAGCTATATTGCTGTTGGTTTTAAAAGTAAACATGGTCCTTCCAGACAGCATTTTAAAAACATACAGTCCCAGCTGCATAGTCCCTTCTTTCTCTTATTTTACCCATTGTTTCCTCATACAGGTTATAAGCGCATGTCCTTGGCCCTGAATAGGACTGGCAGAAGCATTGTGTACTCCTGTGAGTGGCCCCTTTATATGTGGCCTTTTCAGAAGGTGAGCTAGTGAGCCCACAATCCAGTAGTCTTGCTGATAGATTTTCAGAACTTGAGAACAGAGGAGAGACACAGATGTCTCTTTCAAAGTCCAACCCTACATAACAATCTCCCTCTACCATCTCTCCTGGGCTCCAAATAGTTCTCACCAATCCCACTACCGTAGTTGTAGTCCAAGCTACCATCGCATGGGACATCATCTTTGATGCTTCTCTGTCTCACCATTGACATCCTGTCTCCCAGCAATCCTGTCAGTACTGTCTCCAAAATATATCCTGAGTCATCCCATTTCTTTCCATCTCTGCTGCTTCACTCTGGTCTTCCCAGCCACCATCAGTCTGATCTCTGTGCTTCCACTTTCCTTCTACCACCATCCATTTTCCAAGCAGCACCAGTGATCTTGTTAAAATGTAGAGTTCTATCCCTCCCCTGCTTCAAACCCTTAACTGGTTTCCTGTTTTACTTGAAATAAAATCAAGTGCCAACAGTCTTGCTCTGGTCTGCACCAAGCCTCATTTCCCAGCAGTCCTCTACTCACACACATATTTTCTTTCTGTCCCTCAAACACCCAAGCTTATTGCTGCCACGGGCCTTTGCACTTGCTTTTTGTTTTCTGACTGGTAATTCTTCCCCTAAGATTTTTTAAATAACCACCCCCTTCTTAACATTGATGTCTCAGATCAAATGCTACATACTCAGATGGGTCTTCTCTAACTCTAAAATAACCCTCTGTTCCTTTATTCTTTACCACTTTAACCTGTGGTTTCCCTCCCAGGGCTTGATACTATATGGTATCATTGGTTGATTTGCTTACTGTCTGTCTGCTCCACTAGAATGTAAGCTCCAGGAGGGCAGGAACTTTGTCTGACTTTATCACTGTATCCTTAGCATATGGGAAGTATTGCCTAATTATAGATTGAATCCCTGTTACTACTAATCTCTGCAAAATGAATTCAACTCTTTCTCAACTTCTTAAACCATGATAACCCACCTGCCTGTCTACAAACTTTATTCATTCCATTAACAAATTATATGCCTATGATTCAGATTGCCTTCTATGTTGGTGAGTGCTGTATAATTTTGCAACTTTATTGATACCATTTTAGTTATTTGTTTATAAAAGTAATTGATGTTCACTTTAGAAAACTTTGAAAATAAGTGAGGTGTGAGAAAAAAGTAGAAGCCTCTATAATCCCAATTCCTTACTTAGCATTTGGTAAGTTTCCAGCAAAAGCCATATTAAGGCTGTTTAATTAGCAATTTTAAGTTACATGCCTACTTCTGAAGCAAACGTCTTACAATGAAATTCCAGCGTAGTAAGAAAGTTTCTGAGACCTTTAACCTATAGGTTACCAGTGCCTTCTTTAAACATGACTGTTTTCACCTCACAAATGTGTTAGAAGTAAAGTTATTTGTTTTCATAGCCCAATTATACAGAAATCCGGGAGTACTGCAATTACTGGAGAAATTTTGCTGATATCTATGATTCTTGGCAAAGTGTAAAGAATATTTTGGACTGGACATCTAACCAGAAGGGAATCATTGATGTCGCAGGACCTGGGGGTTGGAATGACCCAGACATGGTAAGAACCTGAATGTTCCTTGCTCAAGCCCCTGCAGTAGGTCTGTTATCTTGGTGGCAGTCAAGTAAGTGGAAAGGAGAGGTCCAAGGAGCAGGCGTGAGGTGTAGTTTTTCAGAGCAGGGTGCTGTGGAAAGTGGCTTCCCTGTGTCTAGGCAATGTTAAAGAATGTTTCATTATCTCTAATTTGAATTCTTCACTCTTTGTCCAGTTAGTGATTGGCAACTTCGGCCTCAGCTGGGATCAGCAGATAACTCAGATGGCCCTCTGGGCTATCATGGCAGCTCCATTGCTGATGTCCAATGACCTCCGAAACATCAGCCCTCAAGCCAAAGCCCTCCTTCAGAATAAAGATGTAATTGCCATCAACCAGGACCCCTTGGGCAAGCAGGGGTACCGGCTTAGAAAGGTATAGAAAAAGTATTATGTGGGGGAAGATAGGAATTGGGCAGGAGCATCTTCTCCTGCCTTTTAGTTTACAATAAACTTAACGTTTATTTTGGGTGTGCATCTTAAAGGGGTTGTATACCCAAGTAACGAGTTTGTCTTCTATGTGTATCTGTCACATATTAGGGATAGGAACTGATCTTTTGTGCTTTCTAATTTTGATATTATAGTTAGTAATGAGGCTGCTATTTTGCTTGATTCATGCTACAGGGTAGTTTTTAATTTTTCCTATAAAGCACTTGATAATTGACAATAAGAGGCTGAAAGTCATAACTAACATGGCAACTTAATGCTAGTTAACAAACTCACATCCATTTTCTCGGGTTACTTTCCAGGAAGACAACATTGAGGTGTGGGAACGACCTCTCTCAAACTTAGCCTGGGCTGTGGCTATGGTAAACCTGCAAGAGTCTGGTGGACCTCGTTCTTACAGCACCTTGGTCACTTCCCTGGGTAAGGGGGTGGCCTGTAATCCTGCCTGCCTGATCACACAACTCCTCCCAGTGAAAAGCAAGCTTGGGTTCTATACATGGACTTCAGTGTTAAAAACTAGAATAAATCCCACAGGCACTATTTTGCTTTTGCTAGAAAATGCAAGCCATACTCATTTAAATTAAGAAAACTTAATTGTCGCTAAAGTGACTATTACATCTGTCCTTTTCTCCCATCCCCACTTCAGCAGGTTTGCTATTCCTTGAATCACATTTCCTAGTTAATTCTACTCAGCTATTAGACAAAATCTTGTCATTTGCAACATGGATGGACCCTAGGGGATAATATGCTTTGTGAAGTAATTCACTCATGTGGCACATAAAGGAACAAAATGAACTAAACAAAAGAAACTTTACCTGTTGAAGTCCAAATTAATGATTATCATTAATGGAGGTGTGTGGCTAAATCTGGTAAGTCAGTTGTATGGTAAAGGATGGAATTAAGACTTAGTGATGATAATGTAATATATACAGATATTGCTTTGTAACAATGCATACCTGAAACCTGTTATAGACCAATGTTACTTTAATAAAAAAGCATTTCCCACAGTAAGCATTTTAAAAACTAACCATTTCTAAAGAGAACATCTGGGGAAAGGATTGCAAACTGTTAACAACTGTAAATCACTGGGTACTTACTGTGTGCCAAGCACTGGTGTAGCTACAGAAAGCATACTGGCTCCTTTTAATGCTCACCCAAACCAGGTATAGATCTGTTTTAGTAAATGTGTCCAGGATTTAAAGCCAGGCTCTTAACCCTTAAACAGTGGTATTTGAATGGTACTTAGACCAAAGGCAGGATAAAATGGAACCTCTCAATTGGAGGACAATAGCCATTGCAGGAATAACATTGAAAAGTGGGAGGTTTATATCCGGAACCAGTCAGCCAAGTTCTCTTGCCTGAAGACGAGCATGTACAGTATAAACTTCAAGCCTGTTCCATTACATCCCCTCTTACATAAACAAAAATAGAAATGCATCTCACCCACCTGGAATGCATGCCAGTTCAAAAACAGGGCAGGAAACACCCACTCAAAATACATAGTGCACATAACAATTACTTTGCCTGTCAGGTGACTACCTTCAATAAAACTGGAAGCGTAATCATTGGTCAGCTGATTTAAAAAATGCAATGAAATTGATAAGCCAACTTACAGCTCAATGAGATGCACTTTTGGCTACTAGTATTTGTACTCCAGTTGTTTCACCATCCAGTTTTGCTGCTTTAAGTATGAAGAGCTAAGAATGAAGTATGTAGAGCAGCCTTCCTGGCAGTGCAAGTTTAGGCACAGCTCTATGAAGCTATCCACAGCCACTGCAGCATTGAGTTCCATCCCCAGCCAGGGAGGTGGCCGGCAAACCTCTCCTTTCCCACCGTCTGTTCCCCTCAGCAGTGTGTATTTCAGTCAATCTGCCTATTCTACTCCCCACTCTACGGTGACTCCTCACCCCCCACCTCTAGCCTGTTCCCCAGTTCTTGTATGCATATCTTAAATTCAGATAAAGTAGTTTAAAAATAATAATTTAAAGTGTGTGGTCTAAAACAGGAAGAGAATGCAAGACTTTCTAACTGCTAGGCATTTCAAGAACTGGAAGATATCCCTCTGAGTCCATTGGGGAATTCTTTCACTAGACATTCTTTGACATGATTAAAGTAACTTCTGTCAACTTCAAAATTGAGATAGTATGAAGGCAAGCCTGCAAGTATTCCATAATACACATCTTTTGTGATATCTAGAAGCCATAATGCATCCTCATGATTTTGGAAGCAAAAGTACATGAGACAAATTTCCCTATGGATGTAATTGTTACATTTATTTCACACTATTTACCCAAGTTTCAGGTCTCATATGCTATGACAAAAGGGATCAGATGATCAGTAATTCAAGTACCAAATTAAATGACATCTGATGTGAGCTCAACTAGCCAAATAGAATTCAAATTGAGTCAAGTACCCAAAAGAACTACCAAGCTTAAATTTCCTCACAGCATTTTATTGATTTGATGACTTGTTTATTTTCCTCATAAAAGACCAGTTACAACCAAATGAAGTAAAGCACAATTCTCAAGATTTTACTATCATCATAATAAAAAAATGACGCTTAGAACTGGATCACTTGGCCCTGTAATAGAATAAGAAAAAACAAATGAATTTTAAGTTAGCGAAAAACTTCCACTCCATCTAGAATAGTGGTCTATTCTTAAAGGGTATGCTATCCTTTATAAAGGCAAGTCTCATTTTTCCTTTCCTATTCATGTCAAAAACAACACCAAAAAACATCTTACCTTTATGGATCTAAATATTTTGAGGACTGCCCCCATAATGATGCCACAATAAATGGGCAGAAATGTGTAACTCTCCAAATACAATAACCTATACTGCAAAAGCCAGACCTTCCACCCGTGATTATATACCTTTCTCTTCTTATCTCCTCCCAGTTCAAAATGCTTGCATCTCTTAATAGCCAACATTCTCTTAGATCTGCAGTTGGGCTCAACGCACTCAAGTCTCAGCACAATCTTCTTTGTAGTTTTAGCCTGGAAAAAATTTAAGCCCTTCGTAAATGACCACAGAAAATGACAAAAATGTGACTTGCTACTAAGTAAAGCAAAGTTTTGTAAATAAAGAGTTCTTGATAGCTCATCTTACAGGACAAAATATGTGGAAAGTAGACTTTAAGACTTAAAAGTACCTTTAAAACTTAACCTGCAAAACTGGCAAGTTATCTAATTGTCATCAAATTCCCCATTCAGATAAACTATCTCACAGAGCTTATGAAACAGGCACCCATTATATCTCCTTGAACTTGGGGTATTTCAGGTACCCCACACTACCGAAATAGGTCAACCAAGGACATGCAACGATGTAATAAATGCAGCTTTTGCAACTAAGTACTATTAAATTATTGTCTCTGAAGATCAATAAGATTAGTTTTCCAAGGACTACCTGTAATTATGCCAAGTATATGCATTCAACCATATTATTTAACTCAAGGTACTCTCCCACTAATACTCAGCTTTCTTAATCAGAATTTCACTGTTAGTGTGCAGTTCTCAAAAATGCCAAAACATAGCTAGAATCTCCTCATCTTCTCAAGAAGTTACCCAATTGTAAAAAGGCAATCAAGCTAAATGCTACATCGAGGTCAAACCACTTAACTGCAGTTCAATAAACACTACAGACACTCCCTAACATTTTCTTGAACCAGTCTGAATTTAGAGTTGAGGCCAAAAAATGCGGCCCAAGAAATCCTCTGTTCCAGACCCTGCTAATCAAGTGGTAGCCAAAACACCTGGAGTAGAAAAGCTCTATGCCAAAAATCATCCAGCCTGGAAAATGACTAAAAAAACATTCTAAAGAGCTTAAGACTCCGAGAGCCAGGCAGAAGACTTACTTCAGATTTATGAGCTGAGAAGCAAAATGAGCACAATTGTTACTGCACCCCAAGAACTGAGGATTTGCAGCAACACAATTGACAGGCAGGTAACAAAGGATTTATTGGTATATTCAAACTTCAGTCCTATTATAACAGGGTGGTCCCCAGGAAAGGGGGAAGTTCCAAAATCCCAGTATGCCCTAAGTGGGTGAAGCTGAGCAGAAAAAAGATTCTGCAAAAAAAAAAAAAAAAAGGGGGAGGGGGAAAAAGCAGGATGCAAAGGAGCAAGGAGACTTGGAGGAGGCACATAAATGTAAAAAAACTGCACTTACTTCTTAGCTCTGAGCTTGTTGAAACAGATGTGGGTGAGAGACCGGTGGGGAGCTTAACAATGGCAACTTTCACCTTAATTTTAATTTTGCTCTTTTCCTCCTGGATTTGTCTAACTCTTTCTAACCCTTTTCTATGGGTCTCTACTAAAAAGTCATTTAAACTTGTGGCAGGCTTTTGGACCTTGCTTTGGGTCAATCCTATTTGGCTAGACTTTACCCTCAAGGAAATGAGTAACTTTAAATGTTTACCTTAGTAACCATATTCTTTATCCTTTCTGTATTAAACCCTAATTGTATTAAAGTTCCTTTCTATTAAAGGTTTTATGTTTGTCTTAATGTGACAGACGGCAAAACCCATTTAAAAAGGGCAAGTTTAAGAGTTCTAAAATGCCCCTCTACCTGCCCTGTAACACTTATGGGAGGCAGAACATACATTCCTTAACTTGGTATTTGCTTCTTCACAAAAGGACACAAAAAATATAAATACTGAGATGGTGCAATATTGTAAGCTAGTCATGGCTGAGTTGCACCTCTAATTATACTGCATACTAAATATATCACTAAATGCAATGAAGGAAACTTGAAATCCTAATACCTATATTGTATGTTAAAGACAAATGCAAGCTTGTTGTGGTTTTGTTTTACTATTAAGTGGGAAGCAAGTCAAATAATAATTACTAACCTTTTTCCGGAAAATTGGTTTAGTCTGTCCACCATAGCCACTCTGCTTCCTGTCATACCGCCGCTTCCCTAGGAAGACAAACTATGTTAGGGCATACTCAAAACCACCAATCACAACAGCAACATGGAAATAATCGTATGGGTCTTATCTTGGGCATAACAGTAGAAATGTGTGTGTGTGTGTGGGGGGGTGTTTGGGCAGGGAAAACAGGGCTCATCTATCATTCCACTATATTTATATGATATACTACTAAACAGATGCCACGTTGAAACCAAGTTACATACAGACCATCTTACCCTGGGCATAGAGAGAATCCTTGCCCTTCTTGTACTGTGTCACTTTGTGGGGCTGATGCTTGCCACACTTCTTACAGAAGGTCCGGCGAGTTTTAGGAACGTTCACCTGGTAAATAAAAGCGTCCAGAACGTGCGGTGTTATCAGCTGCCAATGGCAAGCACCGTGCCCGATCCCGCTGAAGCTTACGCAGAAGAGGACTCGACTCTCAAACTCATTACACAACGTTTTGATTGCAAAGCGGTCCAATCCCACGTGCGTCAAGCAGGTCGCCCTCCGTGGAGCCCCAAAGTGGAAAGCGGTTAACCTCCGGTTAAAGCCACCTCTTTGCTCCCACCACTTAAATTTTCTGGGCCTGAAGCCCGGTCCCCTCGGATCGGTCCTGACAATAGTGGGTTTCTCGGGGGCAACAAGGCTACGCAGGTGCCTGGACCCACTCCAAGACAGCACCGCCGCTAGAAGGGGCTAAGATTAAAATGGATGTTACCGGACCCTTTCCCCACGTTCCTACCATGCTTGCGGGAGCTCTATCGGCACGGAAAGAAAGAGACGGGGCCGGAAACGGTAGTATATAGGCGTTTCCTGTTCGCGCTTCCTCATGGGAGTAGGAGTGACCATAGAGTCTAAGTCTCCGCGCGCAGCACCCCCCAGCGGCCCAGATGAATCGATTCGGAGTTACGGACGGAAGCTTAAGGAAGGATTCAGCCGAGAGGCCTGTCTCCTCGACTTCCTGCCTCCTCACAGCCTTGCAACTTTTTCTCACTTGGTCACTTTTGGTGGGCGCTGCTACGTATCAGTGTTAAATGAAGGAAGCGGTGCGGTCTACAAACCCTCTGGCCTCCTTGCCCATCTCTCCGAGGGAAGCCAAG
>JAGFMF010011853.1:2751863-2778086 GCA_019455555.1 Galemys pyrenaicus | reverse complement strand
CCTCCCTGGCCGGCAGCAGGGATCGAACTCGTGCTGCAGTGACTGCGGTTTGCTTCATAGTGCATTGCTTAACCCACTGCGCCACCAGGGAGGCCCTGAATTTATTTCTTAAATAAGTCACATACCAAAATAATTATGGCACACTGTTGATTCAACAGAGCAAAAGGGGTGAGGACATGAGAACAGTGTTATTCTCTGTGCTTTCTATATGGAAAATCTCTTAAGATCAAAGAAAATACATTCCGTCAAGGTTTCATATTCACAGCGAGTACTAACAACACTAGAGACAGAGAAGTGGGGGTCGCGCCTAAACCTTGCGCTCTCATGCCATGGACAATGAAAAATCTTGAAAAGGAAATAGCAAGTGACTGTGGGAATCCATGGGTGAAACAGGATGTGCTTGTGGAGGATCTCAAAAATGTAAGGCAAAAATGACAGAACTGAGAAGTCCTCAAGTGGGGTCACTGAAGTTGACAGTTTAGCAGGATCATCCTTTCCAGCCTGGAGGCCTATTGCAGAAGAATGTGCCCGGAGATCCTGAATTCTCTCTTATCTGCTGGACTTAACACCGTTTCCTCCTTTGCTGGGTGTTCCTATAAGATGCAGAGGGGTTTGTCCCAACTGTTCCTAGATGACAGCTATGGGGAATGACAGGGTGCTGAGAGAGGTGACATCGTATTTCTTTTTTTAATTTATTTTTTAAAGATTTATTTATTTATGCATACAAGCATTGGGGTACAGGCCAGAGGTGCAGGTAGCGAGAGGATCCATCAGAGACAGAGTGGGGAGCAGAACAGCCAGACCGACTGAAACACACTGCTGAGGGGAGCAGCGGGCACAGCAGGAGAGGTCTTGCTGTGCCATGTGGGTCCCCTCCCTGGCCGGTGGCAGGGTTCGCAGTGGCTGCGGTTTGCTTCCTAGTGCGTTGCTCAACCCACTGCGCCACCAGGCGGGCCCGACATCATATTTCATTGAAGGTCAAAAAAAAAAAAAAATTCTGGGAGGCCATGAGATGCCACAGAAACAGCAGGGCTATGGAATCACAGATGGATGAAGTTGAGTAAGTCACATAATCTCCATGAGTCTCACTCTCTTCATCTGTTCTGAGGAATACATGAAATAACAGAGTAAAATGCCTTGAGCCTACTGCTCTAGGAGTGACAGGCGTTTCTTCCATTCCCCTGGGGATGAAAAGGGAATGGCCAGAAACTCAATACCAAAAAGGGGATGAAAGAGAAAATGCCACTCCTTAGATTTTTTGGTGAAGTACAGCGAACTGAGTTTGCAGGTTAGGAGCACTGAACCCCTCATGATCAAAACTCCACCTCTTAACTTTTGATTCCCCCCAACTTATTTGCCTGCTGTTGACCTGAAGCCTTACTGAGTATATAAGTATTAGATGTAGTCTTAGGATAAAGTAAGCTAGAGGGAAAAAAAAGGTTATTAAGAAACATCCTTAAGGTCTTCATCTTGTAGTCTTCATGTTAACTAGGAGGAGGGGAAAGGGAAGGGAAAGAAGAGGAGGGAGAGTGAGGGAGGAAGAGGGGGATGAGGAGAGGGAGGAGTGGGATCTAAAAAATTCAAACCCGTGTTGTTCAAGGATCAGCTGGAGTTATTCGAACTACAGCTGACTGGTTATTTCTAACTAACGGGAATTCTTCCCAATCATTGGCAGACTTAGTAGTTTTCTGAATTTGGCTTGTGTGTTGTCCCTAATCGTGTTTTGTCTTAAGATAGGCAAAAATGGGAACCAAAAAGATGGTTTAGTTTACTGATTCTGCAAGTGCTATTTATCTTAATCTCTTGACATAGTGTAATTTGTAAGATGGCTGAACTCTTACTAATAAAGATCCTCTTTCTGAATTCTGCTCCTAAGGAGCTAGGAGGCTGCAAAAGGTGACCACATGAAAATCTTTGCATGTGTAGTTTAATAAAGAAGCCACTATACTGGGTGACCTCTATATTTTTAAAGAGGTTCTGTGTATTTCTATTATTTTTCCTCCCCTTTCTTGATTTGAACAACTGTGTGCATGTGTGTGTGTGTGTGTCTAATATTCATGTTTCCACCTCCCAATCCACCCCACTGAGTGAGGTACAGGGTTAGTCCTTGCTGTGCATATTTTGTGGTTGAATTGACTCTGTAGGCTGCTAAATTTGTTAGACAAAAAATAGGACCTTCCACAATAAGGACTCAAAGAAGCAGCAACTACCCTTTAACAAAGAGTGCCCGTTACACACTGCTTTCAGGAAGATGCAAAGATAGACACCTTTTCTTTCACATAATTGGTGGATGGACCCCGGTGACTAAAGAAGAAGTACATTTCCAGGCTGTGTGTGTCTGAGCTGAGTCACAAAGCATAGGAGGAAAGGAAACAAGGGGCAACCAGACCATGGAAATTGCAGTGATCATCTAGCTCAGTAGTCTGGAGGTAGAGGCCATTTCAGCCCTTGTCACATTGCTGATGGCTAGTAAGATTTACTTCCTCAAACAGCAGCAAACCTTACTCCAATACCCACTCTTGAAAGAGAGGAAGCCTTTCTCTTGTACAAATTGGATTTATTCTTAAAAAGAAAAAGGACAGAGTTTCCAGAAGAATCTGTCTTGTAGAGCAAAGGCCAAGACAGAAGCAAACCCTGGGTCTGAGTAGGGAGGGTATTCAGCAAGAGCTCATAACAAAGCTGAAGGTGAAATGATGGGTGTGCTTTACTTTGCTAAAAGAGGCACAACTAGATGTTGTTGGTTGGGATGTTTCTGATCCAAGGCCCTACTCACTGCTACTCAGTTTCCCTAGGGTTTTATTTTGTCTTCTGGAATTTGAGTCTTTGATTGTTAAGAGGTCCTTAATTCTAACTCACCATGGGAACAATTGTGATATTATTACAGGGATCTTGATGCCTTTGCAGTTCCTGAGCATACAGTACAGTACTTGGTTTCCACTACTTCTGAATACAAGAATCATTTTAATGTTAAAAGAAAGCCCTTTGGGGTTTGAGCTGAATCTGAATATTGGAAAGGACACCGGTTGATTGTAAAGTCTTATTAGTTTGTTATTCCTATGTGAGACTGAACCAGGGAGTCAGAAAAGAGCTGTGTGGCATGGTGTAGGGAAAGCTTTGCTCCTTTGACCAACTTTTTCCAGAATATCATTTACAAACCTTTGAACTAATCCACCACCTGGAGACAGTGGCAAAGTGATCACTCTGAACCACCCTGGTGTTTGTTTCTTAGCTAAATTTTTGTCTCCCCAGTGTGATGATAGAAACTTCTATACAACCAAAGAACAAAATAATGTGTGGATTGCCTCTGAACTTGATTAAAACTACTCCCTTTCTTTCCTGGTGTGAGAAGTAATCTGTGCTTAACAATTAAAAAAAAAACCTGCTGATTTTATTCTTTGTCCAGGGTGCCACCAAAGGCACAAGTAATTTGGTTTAAGAAAAATATAAATCCCATTCCCCACCCATGGGTGGGGGTGGGGTGGGGGAGGGTGGATGAAGGAACCACCTCTAACAAGACCTGACCATGGGAACTGGTGGTTTTTCAGTATTTATTTTGTGCTCCATCTTTGTGGCAGTGCTTACAGTTTTACCATATCTTTCTAACAAGGTTTGGAATTAATAATATAAGGTTATCCAGAGACCTTAAGCAGGTTTTTAGATGAAGTGTTTTGTGTGAATAAGAAAATGAGTTGCAACATTTTGTAACCTTCTTTGCTTTTCTGAGGCTTAGCCAGTGGGTGATGGGCAGAATCAGTTGGTGGCAGTTAGGATATGTCCATATTTGCAGGTGCAGTCTCCATATCCTTAGTTACAGACCCCAGTGGGACGATGTTTGAAAAATTAACTTCGCTGTCCAGGAAACTGGGAACTGAAAGTCCAGTATCTGCCTCAGTGAAGTTCTGGCACCTGCATTATCCCTTTTGGGGATATCAAGGTCAACAGCTGTTCAGAAATTCTACATGTATCATAAGAGTGTGGTTGGTGTAAAACTGCCTTTAGACACTACCAAGCACAGGGGTACATGTTACTTGGCATCCAGAGCATTCCATTGCCTTCTACATGCCAGTTTACATGAACTCATAATGTAGAACCAGCCCCTCCCCATTCAAAATGCATCCCTTATTCCTGAAAACTGACAGAGATGAGGGCTGTAGGAGAGAGATCAAGATAGGAAAAAAGTTCTTTGTTAGCTTTGTACATTTCTTTTCCATTTGAAGCTAGATGTGGGGAAGGTGGGGGCCAGGAGGAATAAGGATTAATGTGCTGGGTCCTCAAGAACTTTCATTGCTAACAGTATACAAAGGAGCCCCAAGAAGAAGCTATGGCTGCAGTGATACTGGAGAGCATCTTTCTGAAGCGATCCCAGCAAAAAAAGAAAACATCACCTTTAAACTTCAAGAAGCGTCTCTTTCTCTTGACAGTGAACAAACTTTCCTACTACGAATATGACTTTGACCGTGGGGTAAGTTTCTCTGCTCTGAGACCTGAGTATTAAGGACTTGGCCTTAGATCTTTCTTAGGGAGGTGATAGATCCTCTTGGTTTGAGAAGAGACCTAGTATATTTCAAATGCAACAAAAATTTCCTAGCCTAGAACTAGCTGCAGTCATGCTGGGACAAAATTTCTAAGATGCTCAGAAGCCTTTGGGGGAAATGTAACCATGAACTCTTAACAATTGGTGAGCATTTATTAAATGGGTGTTGAGAATGAAATCCAAGAGTTGGTGGACATTACTTTTAATTTCTTTTGATAAAGGCACACACAGTCATGCACTCTTCTATAGTACTGCCTTCCATATGGTAGTCAAAAAAGATCACATTAATAGCTCCGGAAATTTTTTGTTTTGTTTTTTTGAAATGACAAGTCCTGATACAGACAATGGGTGTCACCTGACTAGGTTGAAGGATTAGGTAATAAAATCTAATTATCTGGGTCCTTAATCAATCTTCATCTTTCTCCATTTTCTTCCTCATTCTTTCTCTCAGAGAAGAGGCAGTAAGAAGGGTTCGATAGATGTTGAGAAGATTACATGCGTTGAAACAGTGGTTCCTGAAAAAAATCCTCCCCCTGAAAGACAGATTCCGGTAAGAATATACCATTGTTAGAGCAGAGGGGGCAGTGAGGAAACTTGGAGCACTTCAATTCTCTGTAAATAAATTGGTGATACTGTGTAACAAGGAACACACTAAAAAGCTCCTGTATAAATTCATTCTCTGACACTTATTGGTTGATTGAGTCTCACCATCTTTCCCCTGATACACAACTCAATCCAGAAAACTTGTAACACCTATTTTAAGGTGATATCATATCAACTTTTCTAACTGAATAGAGATAATTGGCCTTCCTCCTTTGGTTACTAAGATCAGATTTACAGACTTGAGTTAGTCTAAAAGACAGAATCCTGGGGCTCTGAGTCATAAGGGCTTCTTTAATAGTTCACTGTTTATTTTCCCCCTCATTTCCCAGACCCTCTCCAGGTCATCACACCTGCTAACTTCTAAGTTGATTTTTAAAAATAGATATAATCTATTATTTTTTCCTGATTACAAGAACAAAGCATACTTATTCAAAAAGCTGAAAAATATTTTTAAAAGCACTAACAGAAGATAAAATCATGCATAATCCCATTGTCCAGCTAGACTAGTGACTAGCTTGTTGGCGTTACAGACTAACAGATGCTTTTCTCCACCAGCCAGACACACACCCACACTAATATATATGCTGTATTTTAAAAGCATACACTCATGCTACATATCTTGCTTTGCAAGTTAGCTTTTCAATTTGACAACATATGACAACTTTCCCCTATGACAATGGATATTCTTTAATCCCATGATTGAATGACTGCTTGGTATTTCCTTTTCTGAATGTATTGTAATTTTTTAAAACAATCTAGTTATTTGATTTGACAACATAGATATTAAAACTCAGTATGATAAAAAAAATCAACAAAATACAAAGATAAATGAAAAAACACTGGGAAGAAATCGAGTTGTTTTCAAATACCTGACATTATAAACCTTGTTGAGTGACTATACTTTCATACGTTTTATGTATGTTTGTTATTCTTCTCCTTACAATAACCTCCTAGAAATAAAAATGTTCTCTTTTCCTTATGAAATTTTTACAGTTTGGTTATTTTAATCAAAGGGTATTTACTTTCTAGAAGGGGTAATTTGAATTTCATACATTCCTACAAACTCTATGTGAGGGTATCTGTTTCTCTACATTCTTTCCAACACCATATATTCTAATATTATTAATTTGACAACTATGAAAACTTATTTTATAATACTTTTTTTACTCATAAGGTTGAATAATTATGTATCTACAGTTATTTATATTATTTCATTTGTGAATTGCCTGTTACATTTTTGCCCATTTTCTCTTGAAATATTTACCTTATTTCTAGTACTTTTTAAGAGATCTTCATATATTAGAATACTAATCCATTAACTGTAATGTATGGTGAGAATTTTTTTCACTTATCTTTGAATTTTGTTTATTTTTTTAAATCACACTAAGTTTTAATGTCAATGTCATTAAATTAGTTCATCTTTTTCTTAATGGTACTAACCTTTAGCACTATTAGAAGACCTTGCTTCCCATAAGATTTAATAGTTATACTTATTTTTCCTCAGTCATTCTTAACTTCACTATATTAAACTCTTGAATCCATCTGGAATTTATTCTGGTGTAAGGTGTGAAATAACTATCCAGTTCCTCCTTCTATACTAATGATTAAATGTTTGTCCTAGCACCATTTATTGAATAATCCCCTTTTTCTCCATGGTTTGAAATGCCGAAGTTTCTTTTTCTTTCTTTTTTTTGAGTATGTGCTGGATCTTATAGATGTGTATGCTTATTGAGCTATAGGGAGCAATCATTAAAATTAGCATTGTCTATATAGGAGTGTCTTCTAGAGCCATTGTAAAGAACTCCCAATACCTAAGGAAATCCAGAAAAAAACAATGTATCAAACCAATAGCCATTCTTTCTTCTTTTGATACAGAGAAGGGGTGAGGAGTCCAGTGAAATGGAGCAGATTTCAATAATTGAAAGGTTCCCTTATCCCTTCCAGGTGAGATATTTTCTGTTGATAACTCTCAAAGGGACCTGTAATGTCGTTGTTATGGAGGGGATATAGGAAAAAGGGAAGAATGCTGTGTCCCAGTGGACAGAAGTTGAGGTCGACAAGGAAGCTCGAGAGAGAAATGAGAGTGGCATGGGATGCAAGTATGCTTCCCCATTTTCCAATCTAACATAGTTTCTTTTAGTTTCTACACTTCAATGGGAATCCATAACAGAACAAATTCTATTATGATGTGTCTTGTTTGTGATTGAGAAAGATGTTTGTTGAGTGAGCATTTCACTTCCTTCTGGTTCTGCCTATCTGTCTAATGGTGGTCATGAGGGTTGAAACGACAGAAAAGGAAGGGAAGGAGTAGTGGTAGGAAGTTCAGTATGGGGAAGGCTTATTAGACTTATACATAAACCTATTCTGTTGTGGCCTGGAATAACTGAAGGACCACATAAACATGTTTGATAGATGCAGTGTGAGCCATAGAAGAGAGCAAGAGCTTCAGATTCCATCTTCAAGTTGGCATGCTTGTGTCCTGCGAACTCTGTAGGTCACATGACGTGAATATAGCAGCTTCTGCAACAGCGAAAGCCAGAAAAGGAAGTGGAAAGTCTCAGGGGAGGGGGCTTTCTGTCATGGATTTATGAGCACAGCAAGACTAATAAGCAAAATGAAAGATGTAAAATGATCTTGTTTATGTACCTGGCTATATCAAAGTTTATAAAACCCGAGAAGATGGTGTTGTTTGGCGGGGCTAGTGAATAATGCCCAAACACATACTTCTACATTATTTTAAAAAATTTTTAAAGATTTATTTATTTATTTATTCATACAAGCACTGGGGTACAGACCAGAGGTGTGGGGGGGGGGTGAGAGGATCCACCAGAGACAGAGTGGGGAGCAGAACAGGCAGATTAACTGAAACACACTGCTTAGGGGAACAGCAGGCAAGGCAGGAGAGGTCTGCCGCGCCATGTGGGTCACCTCTCCGGCAGGCAGCAGGGATTGAACTTGTGCTGCAGTGGCTGTGGTGGCTTCATAGTTGGTTGCTTAACCCACTGCACCACCAGGGAGGCCCTACTTCTACGTTAATTTACACGTGACTTTAAAATCCATTATTGATGTCTATTAAGTCTGTGAGGGTTGGAACCACATCTTGTAAGTTTCAAATACCTTCAAAATACCTTACACAATGCCTCATATATGTGAGTTGTTAAAAAATACTGAATGTCTGATTTGACGCTAATGCTTAATGTGTGCTCTACTATTTTTGAAGTAGGTTTGTGGTTCCAAGTTTGTTTTATTTTCCTTAAAATTGGTGAGAGGAGGCGACTAGGCAGTGGGAAGGAAATTAGCCATGAATTGAATTTTTGTTCTATATTACCAAGTGAATAATCCACATGTACTAATCAGAACTTGTTATGTAAATCTTTACATCGTTCTCTTATATAAAAGTCTATACAAGGTTTAATGATATCATCAAATAGCCTTTGCTGGATAAACAAAAATCCTGTCTCCACCAAGGACTGAGGGATAAATTATGTACTAAGTTTACACACAAATTGAAACACAAGAGGATCTGGGAATATTCAAAAAGCTGAGAGATTCTAAATTACAATATCCCTGGCTGTGAATTATTCAGGAATTCTTTTTTTAAAAAGATTTATTTTTTATTTATGCATATAAGAACTGGGGTGTAGGCCAGAGGTACGGGGTGGGGGTGAGAGGATTCACCAGAGACAGAGTGGGGAGCAGAACAGGAAGATCTACTGAAATACACTGCTGAGGGGAGCAGCAGGTGAGACAGGAGAGCTCTGCTGTGCCATGTGTGTCACCTCCTCGACCCAACTGGTGCTACAGTGGCTGGGATAGCTTGATAGCCCTGCGACTTTAACCCCTGTACCACCAGGGAGGCCCCTATTCAGAAATTCTTAAGATAGTTCAAAGAAGCCAGCCCTGTGTTCACTGAAAACCTTGCCTTTTTTTCTTACTATGAATATACAAGGTTGTAACTTAAAATTAGTTCCTTAAAGGTCTTTTTTCTTTCTCCTGAATCTTAACGGCTGAAGTCTGTGTGTCCATTGCTCTAGGTTGTATATGATGAAGGGCCTCTCTATGTCTTCTCCCCAACTGAAGAACTGAGAAAGCGTTGGATCCACCAGCTGAAAAATGGTGAGACTTATTTGAAAATAGTTTCTGAAGAAAGAAGGAAAGGGAGGAATGAAGGAAGGAGAGATGTTGGGAAGAGAGAAAAAGAGAAGAAAGAAGAGAGAGATAGAGAAAGGGGAAAGAGGGAAGGAGGTAAAACAGACAAAGGGGAGTGGAAAGAATGGATGGAAGGAGGGAGGTGAGAGAAAGAAGGAAAAGGGGAAGGGAAAGGGAGAGAGATCATATTTTTTCAATATTAATGATATGATTGCGTATCACACACAATGACTTCCCTCCCATGAATAAAAGTTCACACACTAGAATAAGAGTTGCAAACCAATTTGACCACTATCTCTCCAGTGGGATTTTGTAATTGTAGGCTCCTCCATTTCCTTACTTATAAAAATGTCCCCTTTACACTGATTACAAGGGTGATATGGTGTGGAATTTATACTTGTTGCAATGTTTCAAATCCTAAGTGTGTATGTAGTTTTTAAAAATTTAGTAGATGATTTATGAGAATGTTGGGAGTCAGAGGGGAAAGCCTATTCCAAGCTCTCTTGTAGCACTAAAAAGCTGGGTTACCTCAGGTCAGCAGGTCAAAAAACTTCCAAATTGAGCTTCCCTGAGGCTCACTTCCTTCTTCTAAAATAGGAATAATAATGATGCCTGCTGTACCAGCCTCTGGACTTGTCCTCAGGACAAATGGGATGATACATATGAAAGCACATGGAAAAGCAAAGCACCGTGCATAAAAGCTCAGTACATCACTTTACTGTGGCTAAATATTTTCCAAGGAACTATTTCAGGTTCCTCATTTTGTGAGGGCCTAAACTTGAACATTGTTACAGCATTGCACATAGACCATACAGTGTGTTCAGATAAACTTGACTGTGAATGTGTGCAGCACAGGATGCATGCATACATATGTGTGTGTATATATAGCCACATGTCAAGTGACTGAGAGATTAACTGGTTGAGTTGACATCAGGAAAGGCTGCCTAGAGAAACAGGAAGGATGGCAGACTGATAACAGCATGGTTGGGTTATTGCATGACAGCCTTTGTCTTAATAAACATTTAGATTCTGATATTCGGTGGTTGACTACCCTGGCTTTGTTCGCTCCCTCAAATAGCAAGTCTGATTGGTTGAAATGAAAATCAGCAAATCTTTCAAACTGAAAGAGAGGTGAAAGGACAAGAAGGGTCATTTCTTGAATTTCTTGCTATGTGTCAGGCACCCAGCTGGATACCTTATATCTGTTATCTCATTTAATTCTCATAGCAACCTTGGGCTAAAAACAACAATAAGAGCTCATGTTTAATGTGCACTTACTATGTACCAGGTTCTGTGCCAAGCACTTCAAATACATTTGCTCATTTAATCCTCAAAATAAGTTTATGAAATCTGTTATTTTCCTATTTACAAATGAGGGTATCGAGACTCCAAAGAAGTTAAGTAACTTACTCAAAGCCATACAGATAGTGAGCGGTAGGGCCTGGATTCTTACCACATCCCTAAGTCTGTATGACTAAAAGTCTAAGCTCATGGCGTAGTTTTATGCTGCTTGGTTTTCCAGTCCAGAATTTACATCTGTAGCTGTAGCTGTGCAAGATATTCTAGAATAAGACTGTTGAATGATTGAAAAAAAGATGATGTTGATATTACAAATAAGGGATAAGCAGCTTGAAGGGGCGGGGTACAAAATGAACAAATACTTCAGCAGTGCTGATTACCATCCAGAGTCTTCTCTAAGTTCTTTACAGCTATTAATTCATTTCTTCTTTTTTTATTTTTTAAAGATTTATTTATGTGTACAAGAACTGGGGTACAGGTCAAAGGTGTGGGGGTGAGAGGATTCACCAGAGACAGAGTGGGGAACAGAACAGGCAGATCTACTGAAACACACTGCTGAGGGGAGCAGCAGGCAAGGCAGGAGAGGTCTGCTGTGCCATGTGGGTCCCCTCCCTGGCTGGGGATCAAATTCGCATTGCAGTGGCTGCAAATGCTTCCGTAGTGCGGTGTTCAACCCCTTGCACCACAAGTGAGGCCCTTCTTCATATTAAACATGGGAGGCGGTTGTTTTCATCATCCCCATTTTATAGATGATGAAACTGAGGTATAGAAGCAATTAAGTGACTTGCCTAAAGGAACTTACTTAGTAAGTGGCAGGGTCAGGCTTTGATTTGGGCTCCAAAGTTCATGCTCTGGAGCTATTTTCAAGCCAGACAAATATTTGCAGAGAGTGAGATGAGCGCTCAGAAGGCCAGATATATTTGTATTTCTTTGGTTCCCTCCACAGTGCCTCATACAGTACCCTGCACCCAGGGTACTTGGGGGCATAAATAGCCACCACCAAAGTGGGCTCCACATCGATAGATTAGTTGGCAATAAGGGAAGGCGGAACATACTGAGGGAGAAAAAAGGTAGAACAAAATGTGGCATGTACAAGTTAGTAATTCCATTATACGTCAAATACTTTAAACTTCAAAAACAGCTCATCGTTTCATCCAACAAATATTTATTAAGTGTTGGGCCTCCCTGGTGGCGCAGTGGGTTAAGCAACACACTGTGAAGCAAACTGCAGCCACTGTGGCATGAGTTCGATTCCTGCTGCTGGCCAGGGAGGGGACCCACATGATGTAGCAGACCTCTCCTGCCTCACCCACTGCTCCCTCAGCAGTTTCAGTTGATCTGCCTGTTCTGCTCCCCACTCTGTCTGGTGAATCCTCTCACCTCCCGCGACTCTGGCCTGTACCCCAGCTCTTGTATGCATAAATAAATAAATCTTAAAAAAATAAAAGAAAATAAAATTATTTTTAAGTGCCCATTATATTCAAAATATGAGTCATGACCAACAATAAGAATATCCAACTTGTAAACCTGATTTATTGACTCTTGTTAATCTTACTGTGGTGAATATACAGTACTATTAAAGTTCATTAGGTATGAAAAATTACAACAGCAAAAATAAAGCCAAGACAAATCGATTGCACTGCCATTTCAGTGGGTCAGGAATGTGGGTAAATTTCAAGTGCACCTTCTCCTTTGTTTTACTGAAGTCATTTTACCCAGTTGTTCCAGACATGGGTCTATGGCTGGGTGGACCTGCTTGGGCTGACTACATGAGGCACCTTGCAACAAACACCCTCCTTGCTGGGAGATTTAGGTGTGTGACCTAGTAATCCCAGGTCAGCCTCAGATGCTGGCAGTGCCAACAGTGGGAGCCTCTAGAAACCATAAGATCCCACTCTAGTGATAAATAGGCCTGCTCAAGAGTAAAGCACACAGTCTGAGAATCACTATGGCGAGAAGGGAGCTTCATCAGAGCACAGGGCGTTGGCTGCAGGGCGCTGGCTGTGGTGGCATTAGGAAATGGGAGTCTTTCGAGGTGCTAGCCCTGGGTGGTGGTTACACAGCTGTAGAAAGATGTGGCTAGCTGTGTACCTTAGCTCACTTTACTATGTGTAAGTTATACTCAATGTTAAAAATGGGGTCTCTGCTATCTCGTATGTAGCTGCCATTTTTTTCAGTGGTACTTTCCATGCAAAGGTTGTATCCCTGAGGACTTAGTCATAGGCTCTCTGCTTCCCTGCCCTAGAACATGGCAGCACCACAGATATTTGTCTGTATTCTCTGGATTTTTTGTCCAGTCAAGCTCAATAGAACCTACTCTAATTGCAACTTCAGAAATAAGTAAAATGAATGAAAAAGCATGGCATGGGTGAAATGTCAATGACCAATAAAGGGAGGAGTAATCCATTCATGCCTGAAGCTGGATTTTAGATATTATCCTGATTAAATAGGTGTATGTGAGACCAGCCCATAAAATACTTGGGTAATGAAGGTGCGCCAACCAGCCCCAGAAGGGCTGGACGTATAAACGGTGAAGTAAGCATTCTCTCCCAGCCCTCCCATTTGGACACTGTCGTGGCTCCCGCAGCCATAAGAAAATACCAATGAATGTGTTACAATCAATGCTTAAACAATGCTTATTTCTCACAGTTCTGGATGTTGGGGAGTCCAAGATCAAGGTCTACCCAGTTTGGTTCCTGGTGCGAATTCTTTTCCTGGCTGGCAGAGGGCCACTTTCTCATTGTACTCTCACACTACAGACAGCCTTTCTTTGGTCTCTTCTCATAAGGACAATAATCCCATCATAAGGATTTCACTCTCATGACCCCTTATAGCCTGCACCTCCTCTAACAGCACCTATACCCGTGTATCTGGTACAGCAGTGAAGAGGAGTGTGAAATAGTGAGGGGGGAGGGTGGGCAGGGGTGAGTGGTTAGAAGTGTTTAAATCCTTGTTTATCAAAGTATGAAGATAGTATTACTTTCTTACAGACAGCACTTTTGTTCATTTGCCTATAAAATGCACCTGGTCACCAGAAGGTTCTAGGTTTCCCCAAGGCTTTAAATGAGCAGAATGTTACCAGGAACCTCTTGGTGACTTGAGTTGGTCTCTACAGAAGAAGGTTTTTGTCTTTTTTAGAAAGTTATGCAGGGCTTCTCCTTATCAGTAACTATTGCGCTATGTATGTCCTCAATGTGCCTGTTGCTGGCCCAGCTCAGCTCTTTGCCTCAGTGCTACTGAGCCACTGTCAGTTATTTCAGTTGACTTTGCTTCTCTGCTATCTGACAATAAGATCCCTGGAGGACTTGTCCAGTTGTCTTCATGTTAAAGTCCCGGAATGCCACAGTATTAAAAACAGTAAAATTGTTTCCTCCTATCCACAGACTACCCTATTCTTTGCAAAGTACTTTGGCTTCTGGGAGATATTTTGAGCCTCACAACTTAATGAGGGAAGTGGAGCTGCCATGTTTATCACTTGCCATAAACTCAACCAACCTTGGTGGCCCTGGGATGACTGGAACCATGGTTATTCTAGAGGCAGGATCATTTCATTTGCTGCTAACCTCCACTCTGTAGACTTTTCCATGAAAGCCCAAAGCAGAAGTTCTCACTAAGGCAGATATCTCTAACAGATTGCTCAGGGACCCGGGACAATGGTGTATTAAAAGCTAGAGTGAGGGTTTGATTTGGTGCAATGTTTCAACGCCATTGCTAACATCTGCCTAAGGGGAAGCTATAGATAATATATTTTTATTCTTGGGATTTGGAGACTTGGGGTATTCTTAACGTGTTGATGGGGAGATAGTCATCGTGACAGATGCACAGGAACTCTCCGGGGCCAGGCATGTGAGTCAACTGGCTCTGTTCATCTGGTTTCCGTTGGGGTGGCCTAGAAAGGGGCAGTTGTTTGAAACTCACCACCAAGCACAAAGAGGAAGACACACATTTTGTATTCTCCGGCATGATGGGTATAACGTCTCTCTTCTCTCCTATTACAGTCATCCGATATAACAGTGATCTGGTACAGAAATATCACCCTTGCTTCTGGATTGATGGGCAGTATCTCTGCTGTTCTCAGACAGCCAAAAATGCCATGGGCTGCCAAATTTTGGAGAACAGGAATGGAAGTAAGAGATTTCATCCATATAATCTCTTCCTCATTCTACTCTATGCTTACTGTCTCTCAAAGGTCTATCAAACCCAGGGACACAGCATAAGGTTGTACACTTTAGCCCCTGCATAAAGGGGCCTGACAAAGGGGATTAGTGGGGGCTGAAATCTAGCCGGTGCTCTCCTCTCTACGCTGTGTGACCTGGTGAAAGCTGTTTCCACCCACGCTTTTCCTAACTTGCCTAAAGGGGCTGTGCATGTGAGCAAGGTCCCTGACCAAAGCTATTCTAGGGTCCTTTCCCATTCATCACTGGTTTATTTTGCAGGCTTAAAACCTGGGAGTTCTCACCGAAAGACAAAAAAGCCTCTTCCCCCAACACCTGAAGAGGACCAGGTATACCAGGAAAATTGGGTGCTGCTAATGCTTAAATAGAAATTTTATAGTCATACCCTGGAAACATACCAGTTTTAGAATTCTTCTGGGACTTGACTGTGTTGATATTCTTGCTGAGATAGGGGACTGGTCCTAATTCGAACTTCCTCTTCAGTGGGAAGATGGAAGGATATCAGGGCCACTCTTGGCAGCCATTTAACCCAATCACTCATTTAAAACAAAACCAACCCCAATTTTTAAAAATTCTTGTTTAATTGTCCACTATAGATATTTTATCTTTCATCATCTGTAGAAGTTCATTTTCTACTGAGATAACAGTGGTTTACAACACTGCATATGTTTTTAGGAGGACAGGTTCACACCTCTTCAAATGTATGTTACCACACCATGAACATGACCGCCCCCCCCTTGCTCTCCATCCCTCTACCTGTGTCCTCTGGTAGCCTCAATTCAACAGACAGATTTCTAGGGTTTTTTGTTTGTTTGTTTCTCCATATTCTACACGAGTGAAGCTGTGGTATATTCATCTCTCTCCTTATTTTACTTAACATAACCCTCTCCAGCTTTTCCCATGTTATTACAAATGGCAAGTCTTTTTTTATCTTTAGCTTTCTTTTTCATAGCTGAGTAGTATTCCATTCTATATATTTGCCCCATCTTCTTAACCCACTCATCTGTCACTCAGCACTTAGGTTGTTTCCACACTTGGTTATTGTAAATAGTACTGCAATGACCATAGAAGTGCACATATCCCTTCAAATTAGTGCTTTTGCATCCTTCAGGTTGAAAGAATTTAATAGCTGTGTGCCTGATACCTACAGTCTACCATTAACATATTAGTTTAAAATGATTTTGCTTACTTTTTGAGATCTAATAGGCCCTTCATATATTGTAAGTTATCAAGACAAGAATTATTATGCTCATTTTACAAATAAGGAACTGAGATTCAGAGCCACTTAGTAGATCCATGTACTAGTTCAGTGCCAAGATTTCCAGCTCATGACTGTAAGGTTTTGTCTGGGAAGTTTTAAAATACTGATACCTGAGTTCCATCCCCAGAGATTCTGACATAATTGGTCTGGGAAACTGCCTGGTTGTTAGGATTGGTAAATACTCCCTAGGTGATACTGAATGCACTCCAGGCTGACAATCTCTGCATAAGTGCTTAACAATGGAAGTTAAATGAATACTGAAGAAACCTTTTATACCAGGTTTGGGTTAGAATGGTGTCTCTCCTAACCAAGAGAGTTGGGGGAAGAAGAGAGTGCTTGCTATCTAGCCAACACTACCTACATTTTCTCTGACTACACAGATCTTAAAAAAGCCACTGCCCCCTGAGCCAACAGTAGCACCCATCTCTGTAAATGAGCTGAAGAAGGTAGTAGCCCTTTATGATTACATACCAATGAATGCTAATGATCTCCAGCTGCGAAAGGGTGAGGAGTATTTTATCTTGGAGGAGAGCAACTTACCATGGTGGCGAGCGCGAGATAAAAACGGGTGAGTCTACACCAGCCTTTCCTGAACCTTTGGCCGCCCACATCCCACGTGTGCAAAATCTTGTTGCATAATTCCGCTATTGGCTTTCCTGTTCAGAAACTGTTCTTCCCATAACAAAGTGAATGTGCTCTCCCTCCGAGGACTTTTAGAGGTGGATCTGCATGTGGCCATCTCTCTGAGTGTGTAGGATCTGGTCCACGTGTTGTGCTGCAAATATAATCAACAGACGTGTGCACGAAAATGGACCTTTCACTGTCCTAGCCATGCAATGGCAACTTCATCCTCTTTGAGGGAGGGGTGTGATCATATGTGTTCACTTGAGATTAGTTTAGAAACCGGGAATAGGAGCATATGAATCTGTCTCTTCCCCAGGAAGGGGGATCCTGAGTGATTTGCCGCTTTGTTTCCTTTGCAGTCAGGAAGGTTACATCCCTAGTAACTATGTCACTGAAGCAGAAGACTCCATAGAAATGTATGAGTGAGTATGCTCATGTTCCCAGCACACCGTCTTCTAGGAACAAAATGCATTATATACATTTTTATGCTTTTAATTATTTATTTCAAGACACTTATGAAGGACCACACTCAAAGAAAGAGTTCTTACAACCTGATGAGGATTTGGAAGGGTGAAAATAATCAAGCTTCTGCCATTGTCTTTTCTCCCTAATGATGGAAGTGGATTGTCATTGAGCACCCTGTTCCCCATCTCTCCCCTATCACCCTCTCCCGCCTACTTTCCATTCCTATAACCCTTCAGTACCACCTAGGCTTTGGAAAAGGAATGCAGTATGCTATACACATGCATAAAATAGGGATTGGGTGAATTGGCTGAATCACTGGCCTGGACAAGCCAGAGGGTGCTCTACTCTCCAAGCCACTGAGTCCTAGGAGCCATTCCATCCCTCTCACCTTACAGGTGGTATTCCAAGCACATGACCCGAAGTCAAGCTGAACAACTGTTAAAGCAAGAGGTAAGTGTGTGACCACAAGCAAATGGCATTCCCTGGCACGAGCCAGACTCTGCTGTCTGCTACCTGCAGGCAAGGAGGGGTCAAGGCTATTATTTTATGGGGTCCCAATTACAATTTTCTGTTTCAAATGCAATCAATCTGTAGGTCAAACATGGAAAGTTGTTTGTGTAATCAGATGGTTCTCTTTTTTTCTCATTTTTGGGTAGGAGGGATACAGATGTGAGCACCACTTCCTCCTTATAGCCAGCTTCTTTTTTATTGTTTCAGGGAAAAGAAGGAGGCTTCATTGTCCGAGACTCCAGCAAAGCTGGAAAATATACTGTGTCTGTGTTTGCTAAATCTACAGGGTGAGTTCTAGTATTCCAAGGCCCTGGGGACAAAGGACGTGGGTATCCTCCCAAAGTCTTCTGAATGGTGTGTCCCTCCTACTTCCTCTGTCCCTTAAACTCAAAGCTCTTTTCACTTCACTTCTTGGGTCCTGCTGACTCTGGTCCCCAAGTTGCTAACTCAGGATCCACTTCTTCAGGGAACCTCAAGGGGTGATACGCCATTATGTTGTGTGTTCCACACCTCAGAGTCAGTATTACCTGGCTGAGAAGCACCTTTTCAGTACCATCCCTGAGCTCATTAACTACCATCAACATAACTCTGCAGGTGAGTAACAGCAGCACCAGAGAAGAAGGGTCTGACAGCAGGAGAAGCAATCCAGGGCAAGGTAGTGAAGGATAGAACAGGCCTCCCAGGGCAGCGTGGATTTGCTGTGAATCTAAAACCCCAGTATGCTCCATAGAGGTCAAGTGAAGAGGTGGTCAGAGGTACTTCTTTACCTTATACCCTGAGGGACTGACTTCCTACTTGGTGATTAATTCCCAGTGCTAAGGAAAGGCATTAGAAGAGACTGATGATCAATCATCAGCAAATATTCACTGAGTTCCTGGTATGTGCTCAGTAATTTCTTCAGCACTAGAGGAGAACACAGGAAAATTATTAACCAAGGTCCTTGTTCTTAATGGAAATATAGGTTAGAAAACAGTTTCAAAGTAGTGTGGACATTCTAAAAACCAGGAAATTGGGGAGGGTATGACTGCATGGGAACAGCTTCATTGAGAAGGCGGGGTGTGAGCTAAGCCTGGACTGAGAGCTATAGCTATTTTTAGTTGGGGAGTGTATTTCAATTAGTATTTTCTCACTTATTGTCCCCAAAAACTCTTTTGTGAGAAGATAAACTTCCAGAAAACTGTGGGTTTGTGGAGATCTTCTAAGATTCAAAATGTACTAGAAAGATGAGCATCAGAAGTCTGAGGTGTGAAGTGAGGGTGTGCAAGGCATCACCCCCACACCCCAGAGCTGCACCAGCACTATGACACTCTCCGTATGTTTCAGGACTCATATCCCGGCTCAAATATCCAGTGTCTCAACAAAACAAGAATGCACCTTCCACTGCAGGCCTGGGCTATGGTAATTGCTTAACTGCTGTAAGGTTGGGTGGATTGGCCAGTGGAAGGACTGCCTATGGCAGGACCAATAGCATCCCTAGAACATACTGTTCTGCACCAGCCACCTCCAGAAGGTTAAGACAGAGCCAAACACAAGTTATTTAATGACTTTCTCCCTCTGGTGGCTCCTGCTGGAACTGTAAAAACATATTCAGAAATTTCTTTAAAAAAAATCAAAAAACCCCTTAATCATAAAGGGGTTTCTTTTATTTTCCTTAATTGAAATAATATTTGTTTATAGCATTATATAAGTTTTAGGTGTACTGAGTTATATATCATCCGTATATGCTACATTATGCTCATCACCGAAAGTTTTGTTTCCATCACCATAAAGTTGACCTTTTTTATTCAAGGGATTTTAAGAAGTTATCTAGTCTTATCTTCCTGCCTTATGGCTGACTTGCACCTAAAATTCCCAGATTTGTTCATCCTGTAAACCCCTGTCCCTGTGATTTACCCAAGCAAAAATGTAGTACTTCTGAGAATTTCCCTTTTACTATAACATCTATTTTTACCCCAGTAGTCTCATCTATGACAGGAATTATACATATTTGACTCCCAAAGAATCACATCAAGGCTTTGTTGTTATAGGATCATGGGAAATTGATCCAAAGGACCTGACCTTCTTGAAGGAGCTGGGGACTGGACAATTTGGAGTAGTGAAGTATGGGAAATGGAGAGGCCAGTATGATGTGGCCATAAAGATGATCAAAGAAGGCTCCATGTCTGAGGATGAGTTCATTGAAGAAGCCAAAGTTATGATGTGAGTTCCAGCCCAACTCTCAACCCAGTTGCTGAAGTCTAGGAATCACCGGGACAGTTCTCTCTGTGGTTTAAGGTGACTTACAGTGGGAGGGATTTGGGACCAGGGTCTGAGGTCAACCACTGATAGGTAGGAGACCAAGATGCTCATTTCGCTGCATTAGAGCTTGGTTGAGAAGTGTTGCTTGCAGGTGTATACCATCTCGGTAGCATTTAGGGGTAGAAGTGGACAATGAGACATTGAAAGGGAAGAGTGATTCTAGTTTAGCTTTCGTATCCAATAAGTCCTTGACTTAATTCTTCTTCTGTTGATTGGCTCCAGGTCCCTGCTTGACCTCACATATTAGGTACTTTTGGGTTTCAAGGTGGGAAGGAAGAAAATCAACTTACTATTATAGTTCTTTATCAGACACTCTACTCCCAGGTCAACCCCAGTCCCTTTATGATACATATGCAGAGCCAGAAGGGAAGAACTGGTTTGTTGCCTCCCCTGCAGGAATCTTTCTCATGAGAAGCTGGTGCAGTTATATGGTGTCTGCACCAAACAGCGACCCATCTTCATCATCACTGAGTACATGGCCAATGGCTGCCTCCTGAATTATCTGAGGGAGATGCGGCACCGCTTCCAGACTCAGCAGCTGCTGGAGATGTGCAAGGATGTCTGTGAAGCCATGGAATACCTGGAGTCAAAGCAGTTCCTTCACCGAGACCTGGTGGGACCTCACAAGAGTTAACCTGGGACCAAGGGTTAAGGGGTGGAAATAACAGAGGAAGGAAGACATTTCATACACGGATGAGGAGGGTTGCTGGAGCCTTCATTTCAGTTTGATCTAGAAAACACTAAAAGTTCAGGGTGCCTCTGCCCAGTTGGTCAGTCAGTCGAGGATCTCCAGCCTTAGCACCATGAGTTCTGCCATGGTGGGAGCTAGAGTGGTCTCTCACTCACAGACCTCTACCACTCCAAGGAAATGGTGGGCTCCTTCAGGGACAGAAGGGTGACCAGGCTTCTCAGTGGGACTGTTCCTGGCACAGAGCCATCATTTGGTCACATGGGTCACAAGCTGGGGACCTGTGGGTGCATCTCGGCCTTTAAAAAAGTTATGTTAGCTTGCAGTCACTTGAAACATTTCACATTTAAAAACTGAATTTCCAGCTTCTCCTGAAAATCAGGCCAATCTGGTAACAGGCCCACATTTTCACAGGCCATGCTACCAGTTGACTGAAGGTGAGGAGCAGCTGCCTCTTTAGATCAGCTGCATGCTCTCCACTCTCCTGCAGTCTCCACCTTCCACATTTCACCCTACCACTTGGCCTGTCTTGCCTCGGATGGCCTCAGAGTTTATGACCCTGTTTATTTCAGCTGTGCCTACACAAATGGTCCAGGTCCCACTAGTAGGAGAGAACCAAACAGACTTGCCCCCTGTTCCCCCTTTAATTCTCTCAGCATTTCAGTGCAGGTAGGAGTGTCATGGAATTGCCATTGAGAATGGAAATCTGCTTTTCCTCTGTGCTCTGCTTATGACCACAGAGCAGTGGCCTTCCATGTGGTAGATAGGCATCAACACTTTTCAGCAGCAGGCTCCTGTTAGGTGGACAGGTATCCCTAGTTGAACAGGTCTCTCTGGCCTCATTCCCCTGCTAGGCAGCTGCTTTGTGCCTTTAACCTGTGTGCCAGGGATGAGTCTCACTGGTATCTGTTGTACTACAGGCGGCTCGAAACTGTTTGGTAAATGATCAAGGAGTTGTTAAAGTCTCTGACTTTGGCCTGTCCAGGTGAGTGTGCTTTCTGCAGCTTTCCTTCTAATAGTAAAAATATCACAATAGGCACACTTGAGGAGGCTAAATTAGTGTTTTGGTTTTTATTTTAAATTTATTTCTGCATAGAAGAACTGGGGCCAGAGGTGCAGGGGGTGAGAGGATTCACCAGAGACAGGGAAGGGAGCAGAACAGGCAGATCTACTGAAATACACTGCTCAGAGGTGCAGAGAGCAAGACAGGAGAGGTCTGCTGCACCATGTGGGTCACCTCCCTGGCTGGGGATCCAACTCAGGCTGTGGTGGTGATAGCACTGATATTTAACCCTTATACTACCAGGGAACGCTGGCATTAGTTTTTAATCCTCTCCTTATCTTTTTTGTTTTTTCTCCAGTCTTTCCCACCATCTTTCTATTCCTTTTCTTTCTATAAATTATGTAAGTTGCTTCTTTCATCTTTTTGTTTATTGTTATAGCTTTCCCCTCCTCTCTCTCTCAGCTATTTTCAAAGCCTTCTCTTGATCTGTTAACCCTGTTGACTTTATTCTATCACTCCTTCTTTAATCAGTCTTACTCCTACTGACAATTGCAGAATTGGAGGAAGGGAAGGAGAAGAGAAAAAGGAAAGGGATAGAGAATAGCGAAGAGGAAGGGAGCACCTATTAGAACTTCTTTCACACTGTCTTTGTTGTAACCATATCAGCAACCAGAAACGCTAAGTCATATGAGCAAGACAGGAAAGTAAAAACGATGTTTGCAAAAGACACTGGTTGTCTAGTAGAGACATTTGAGCAAAGTTGGAGGTGTGTATTTGTGCGACTGTCATGAGTGTGCCAAGAAAACTCACACAAATCTCCAGCTCTCCATAGCCTAATGGGAGCTTGTCCTGAATCCTTCGCAGGTATGTCCTGGATGATGAATATACAAGCTCAGTAGGCTCCAAGTTTCCAGTCCGGTGGTCCCCGCCAGAAGTCCTTATGTATAGCAAGTTCAGCAGCAAATCTGACATTTGGGCTTTTGGTGAGTGAATAAGATTATACAGATGATATAGCTGAAAGCAAGAGCAGCGGGAAGAGCCACATTTTGCAAGCTGCACAGCGAAATTAGTCTTTGTTCTAGCTTTCATTCATCTCCATAGAGAGTGCTTACTAAGTCAGGCATGCAGGGGTTTCTGGGATAAAAAACAGTAAACTACACATGACCCTTGTCTTCTCAGAACTTACACTGTATTGAAGGAAACAAACCATTCATTCACTATTCGACAACTTCTGAATACTGATTATGTGCCAGGGTTCTACCAGGTCCTTTAACTACAAAGACAAATAAGAGGTGCTAATCGTCCAGTGACACTGTGATTACTCTCCTGTGCAGGAGTTTGGACCAAATACAAAAAAAGGCACAGATGGAGAAAGTAACAGAATCTAATGTTAAAGTTGCTCTAGGAAGACTGGCCCCACACTACTCAAAAGACTGTATACCAACTTACTACATTTCCCCCCATCTTCTAGGGGTTTTGATGTGGGAAATTTACTCTCTGGGGAAGATGCCATATGAGAGATTTACCAACAGTGAAACTGCTGAGCACATTGCCCAAGGCCTCCGTCTCTACAGGCCTCACCTAGCTTCAGAGAGGGTTTACACCATCATGTACAGCTGCTGGCATGAGGTAAGTGTTTTACTGGGTCCTTCTAAATTATTTCCTTGAGTCTACAGCCCCATTACTCAGGCCAGGCACCGAGTCCCCATGCTTCCTGGCGGCCATGGCAGCTGGGCACATCTGATAGCTGCACACATACCTGAACACCAACCTGTACCCTAGTCCTTTCATGGCCAGAAGCTTTTCTGGACTCATTCCAATTTTCGCGATAGTATCATTAGCAAACCTCATGACCAACTCAGCTTTAGGGAGAGGAAGTACTGGGGGACCATGCCACCTAGCAGAAGCAGCCAGCCAAAGGTACTCAGACAAGTCTGTGGACATTACAAAGAAAAGTCATTAACATTTGTGTTCACTCCTTGGAAGTCATTAACCATTTCTTCTACTTTACTAGCTTCCAACCTTTTCTGGCTGAGGTCCTAAATGAGATTTTTATTTAAAAAAATACACATATCTGAGACCTGAAAGGGCAGTAAATTGGGTAGTGTTCATATCTGTTTGCATATGGTGCCTTTTGGGGTACATGGGTAGAGTATGTGGTCATTTGAAAATAAGGAGCTTGTCTCACTATTACTAAAATACTTTGCTGCTCTCACCTTGGGTTCTTCCATTGGTGTCTTCTCCACTGTTCAGTAGATCCTTGGCAACCTTAATCTGGCAACCCTAGTAAGAAATAAATGTCCAGCTCTTACTTTTGCCCCACTACAAACAGGGACAGACAGCATTCAATGAGTACATCCAGTATCCTTACTCCACTAGAAAGCTACATGGGTACTTTGTCCACAGCCTGGATAAAGAGGCAGTCACCAAACTCGATGCACATGGGGATTGACAGGGATGCACTTAAACTACAGCTGCAAGAAGCTAACATTTAGCTCTACAGAGTATTACCTTTTAAATTAATAAGTGTATATTTATGATGATATTCAAATTAGGTACCTGATTCCTTACTTAGATTCATTACTTAAACTTATTCAAATATTCAAGACAGCGGTAATTTCATCTAATATAAAACCAGCTTATCTGCATAGAGCACAGAAACTGTTTTGGGGATATTTTAAAATAAATTCTAAGTAACACTGCCCAAAAAACAAAAAAACCTTCAGATGACTGTGCCTCATCTCCAGAGATTCCAAGTAGGTTTGTCTGGAGTGGAACCCAGACATGTCTTTTTAAACCTCTCCGGGGAAATTGTGATACTCAGCTGGGTTTGAGAATCATTGACTCAACAAGAATGGATGACTTTTTTGTTCTTATGGATTGAAACCCTTCTGAAATGAATATGCCTTGACTCATTAAATACCTCAGGGGCTTATGAACCATGTCAAAAAGTGAAGGCCAGAGGGTAGAAAAGATCCCAAGTGCTCTGGAGCGCTGCCTAAAAATGCAGCCTGTGATTCTGATGAAAATCCCTTTGTTAATTTATAGGATGATAGAAATAGTGTTTCAAGCCAAAGTACAAAATGTCACAGTTTACAGGATTTCAGGTCAGCCAGTCACTTTCGTTTCTTTCCGAGCCATTTTTCACTTGAGTATCTAAAATAAGAATGCATCCCTGTACAATTATGTAACGAATTTGCCCTCTGTTGTGATCAATATGTCAGTTTAATTTGCAAATTGTTCTCATCAGATTAACAATTTGAGTTACAAATATAAAAAGGACTTTATGGAGTGCTTTCTATTTCTTTTCCTTTTTGATAGTTAACAGGGTATGCTACTTGACACAGAGCATTTTTTTAAAAAAATACTGGCTACTTACTCATTGCATTTCCCTTGGATTCTGGATTCTAGCCCACTATAATACTCCCCTTTCTCTTTGGTTTTAGAAAGCAGATGAACGTCCCACTTTCAAAATTCTTCTGAGCAACATTCTAGATGTCATGGATGAAGAATCCTGAACTCACCTTAAGCTTCTTGGTTCTCCTTTCCTTCACAAGCCCCATGTCACTTTTTCTGAGAAAATTGCAGAGTCCTGAAGACGTTGTGCTCTTGCTGAATACACAAAGACCCCCTCTACATGTAGGAATCCTCTTTTCTTTGATTCTCTGGGATAGCACCTTCCAGTAGAGGCCAAGGAATTATGCCGGTTATTGTTCCCCAAAGAGGAAATTTCCCGAGGATTAAGACAGACTGAGGATTAAGACAGACTGTATTCGGGATGGAAACATTTTGGGGCAGGGAGCGATGTAAATAGCTCATGAGGGTTCAGGCAGCTCTTTGGGTAGGCAGTAGAGCTAGGGCGGGAGGGAGGTCAAATTTGGCAAGAATAAACGGTGGGTGTCATAAAAATGGGAGGGTATTTTGATAAAATAAAATTACTGGAAAGTATGAAGGTTTCTTGTTATCTCTATAAGTTATGCATCCTCCTGGAAACGTCCTGTCTCAGTGTTCCAATAAACCGTTTTGTGTCATTGCTTAGGCGTACTCCAACACCGACAACCTCGGGACACTTAGCATTTAACTGCTAGCTCTGGACAAACTCCGCCTCAAGCCGCGTCAAACTCACAAGCCAAAACACGGTGCCCGTCACTCAGTAGGCAGGCGATACTATCGGCACGAATCTGCAAACAAGGGAAAGAGTCTAATGGGGCTTTTTTCCCCTAGGCCAGGAGAAAACGCCACCAAAGAAGTAGAGCCTAGGCCCAGGGCCGTCCAGTGACCGGCAGGCCCGAGCGTGGCCGCTACGAAAGCGCGGGCCAATTTGGAATGGGGGGGCGGGGCCTGCTAGGCACCGGCCACGTGGTCTTAAGTAACTTCCTCTCTGACTTTTTTTTAATTTCCTTTTTGGAATCAACAACATACCGACAACACTACAGCACCCAGGGCCACGCCAGAGGCCTCAGGGCGCAGGCGCTCCGCTTCAAGGCTGCGTATGCGAGGGTGGACGCGGGTCCCGACGCAGAAGCGGCCGGGGGCGGGGCGCGCGGCCGGGGGCGGGGCGCGCGGCCGGGGGCGGGGCGCGCGGCCGGGGGCGGGGCGCGCGGCCGGGGGCGG